>JAHKKF010495819.1:0-25407 GCA_019740295.1 Labeo calbasu | reverse complement strand
CAGTCAGAGTGCGTAAGTGATGCGAGAGTGACATCTGGTGGTTGGTGGACAGCGGGACACAGACCAGATTCGTGACAATATATATATATATATATATATATATATATATATATATATATATATATATATTTCAATCATAAATGATACACATACATGCATACATACACATATATGCAAGTAATTGCATATGTATCTATGTGTATGTGTGTGTGTTTATGTAGCCTATATGTTTAGAAATATATAGGCCATGCATATTTATATATTGCATATTTATTAGGATTGTCAGTTGATTAACTTTTGTAATCTAATTAATTACATGATGTGGAGATTCATACATCCCAATCTAAATCAAGTGATTTGGGATATACGCTCCAAAGTTTCGATCTAAATCAAATGACTTGCGATATGTGCGCCGAAGTCTGTATCTGAATCGATAGATTCATGGATTCGCTCCGAAATCCCGATCTAAATCAAATGATTTGTGATTTGCAATCCGAAGTCCCAATCTAAATCAAAAGTTTCATGGAGCCGCTCTGAAGTCCTGATCTGAATGATATGATTCGCGATTTGCAATCCGAAGTTCCGATCTGAATCAAATGATTCACGATCCGAAGTTCCGATATAAATCAAATAATTCGCGATTCGCAGTTCCAAACTAAAACAAAAGATTCACAAGCCCTTTCCAAAGTTCCGATCTAAATCAAATGATTCGCGATACGAAGTTGCGATCTAAAACAAATGATTCGCGATCCGTGCTCCTAAGTTCCGATATGAATCAAAAGATTCAGGGCCCGGTCTGAATCAAATGATTCACGAACCCGCTCCGAAGTTCCAATATGAATCAAAAGATTCACAAACTCTCTCCGAAATTCTGATCTAAATCAAATGATTCGCGATACGCGTTCCGAAGTTCTGTTTTGAATCAAATGATTCACAAACCCGCTCCGATGTTCCAATATGAATCAAAAGATTCGCGAGCCCACTCCTAAGTTCCAATATGAATCAAAAGATTGAAAAGATAAAAAAAATGATTCGCAATGCTTTGAATTCCCGATCTGAATCAAATTATTCGCAGTGATCCGATTGAAGCGCTTCTAAACAGTGAATAATTCTGCAACGCAGTGGTTTAACTGATTCAGAGTTTTGAAAAGCTCAGTTTCAAGGACGTATTTTTCTAGCATAGCCTATTTACCCGTTTCAGATGAGGCCGAAATCACAATAATATACATTTAATTGTTTAATCAAAACTATTTCTAGGGACAATTTAGTATTCGCTGGATATTGGTAGTTATAAGTCCCTAACAAAGGAAGGTTAGATTAATTTTAAGGGCCAGACAAGGGAGAGAGGGCCCAAATGCAATTTTTATATATATATATATATATATATATATATAAGTCTAAATCATAAGTCAATTATAAGTCAATTAATTTTTAGTGTAATTATTTGAAAATAAAATTATTACAAATTATACAACTAATTGCATAAATATATCAATGTTAATTAGTTAACTTAATTATCTATCTATCTGTCTTTATTTGAAGCAGGGTGTTCATGTCTTTTGTGTTTTATATGTGGGCAGATTAAATGAAATGAAATCAGTGAGGGTTTGAATCTGTGCAGTGAATGGGAATGGGCTTTTGGAAAAGCAGCGTGACGTGAAACCGCCTGACTGAGTAGTATGTCAAATGTGGAAACGGTTCTGGCCTACAAGCCCCCAAATGAATGATAGATGTGATATTTTCCCTGCAAACACAAACATCTTCAGTGATTTCAGCTGTTGAGGATACACCCGGGACAAAAAAGCCCAGACCACCGTCACAGCCAAATGAGGATGAATTCTTTTTCTGGATTTTTTCATCTATTTTTACAACTTCCATTCAATTCCCCGGCTGATCGTTGAGCTCCATGTGAAGACAGGCTGCTTGGGCCGCACAAGATGATCCTGGTGTAGACGGCCATACCTGCAGGTGCTTCACCCTGCTGATGAATGTTTTGGGGGACAATGCAAAGAATTTTTCTTAACTTTACATTCTTTCATCTTAACAGGCCAGCCATCGTTCCGTTTAAGTCATTAAAGATGAGCTTTTCCATCAGAGAATCTCTTCATAAAGAACTAAACCAGTCCTGTATTACTGGACCTCTGAAGATTTATGTCAGTGATGAGATGGAAGATAGACAACAACAAATAATAAGACACACCAGCCAGACCAGAAAAACCATGAATAAAGTGATTTTCCAGAAGCGAGTTGGAGAAAAGTTAATTGTGCATAGATTTTGATCATGCTTTTGCACTGGGACATTCTGTTTAAACATCAGAACTTGATTCCTGTCACTGCTGGTGGTCACATATTTGAGGAACTAAATGTATATGAAAAGCTGCTTTATGGTCTACTAAATAAATACTAATAAATAAACATATAATCGAATTATGTTGTTTATTTTTGTATTTGAAATCTGTTTTAACAATGAAGGCCTATTTGTTGTTTATTCTCTTTTGTTTCTACATTTAAATCGGCTAAATAGGCCTACTCTTCCCTTAAGAAAGTTAAAGCATTGTTTATTGACCTTAATCTTAGTAGCGCCATATTTAATTTCTGGCAGGAATGAAAACGACGAGGAAGAAAAGTACAGCGCGTTCAGTAATGGATTTTATGGTTGTTTAACTACAACATACCGATTATTAAGCTCACGAAACGACAGTTTCTGTAAATGAAGAGTTTTGAACAATGTGAGTTGAGAAAATTGTGATCTACCCCTTTAGAACGCGTGGCATCGTAAAGACGTCTTTCCCTCACAGCCTCGTTTTCATTCCGTTAAATTCAATATGGCGTCTAACCTGACTAAGGTCTATAGTTAACTACTTTATAATGACTTGAATACACTGAATATTGTTTCACTGTTAGATTTGTAGTTGCAGTGGTCTTTTATGATCAGTAGATGGCAGTGTTGCATCATTAAAAAGGAATTCACGTAGTTTCCTAAACGTTAAAGCCCTAAACACATATTCCTGTCCTGAGCCCGCTTTGACGAGAGGTATTTCAGAAGCGAAGGTCTTTCAGATGGTCCTTCTGGATGTTTTTTTAAAAATGGACTCAGTGTTTTGTTTTGCTTTTTTCGTATAGGCAAGACATGTTTTTTAGCGCGTTGCCGCTGAACAAGTGTCAGTCAGTCTGTCAAACAAATTTATGAAAAGAAGACTTAGGCTGAAATTTCCTTTCCTTTCCTAAAATAATTAATTTTAACACGTATATATTCTAATTCTAATATAAGCTATATTCTAATTGTAATGTTGTTGTTGTTATTAAAAAACATGCAACTGAATTTCACGACAATGTCTGATCTCAAGTGATCCAGACAGCTATTTTAACATCAAACGTTTCTTTATTAGGCTATTTTTTATACGTTTAATTAAAGTATAAGAATAAATTTCAAATAAAGCATTAAAAAAACCTTCATACACGAGTTTATACAGGTACAATACAGTATACAATAGTTATAACCTAACAGGTACAATAAATGGAAATTGAGACGCGTTCTCCGTCTTTGCTGTTTTGTTTTGTTGTTGTTTTTTGTTTATATGTGATCGCTCTCTTTTCTGACGTTACTATCTAAATATTTCAAACATAAATGTATCAAGATTTACATTCCAATATTTGATTGATTTCAGCTAATAAAGTTCTCTTTTGATGCCAAACATTCGAAATGGACTGTGACTTGTAAATCGGGTTAATGAAAGATGTCACTTAAAACTCCTTCACACGGAAAAAAAAAAATCTTTGAGCTTTGAACATGAACTTGTACAGCTTATAAAGCTGAAGTGTAATAAAACTGTTTAATTATTTTAATGATCCCGATTCAGGAGAATGGGAGCAATCTTCGTTCCTTTAAGTTTACTTATTTTTCTGAATTAAAATAACTCCAGATTTGTCCTTGAAAAATCAGGACGTGTGTTCACCATAAGGAACCGTGAAAAGACTTTAATATCATGAAAGTGTTAAGGGCCAGAAAAACATTTTGTTCAATCAATTTGTTTTTCTATTAATTGATTATCTATTATAGAAAAAAAATCTTTGTTGATTAAAAAAAACTTTTATACAGTCAACATGTAGGTTTTGTCATGGTTAACTGCATTCCAATAATGCATATATCTGCAAAAATGTCTTGAAAACTTCGTTCTCACTGACATATTAAGCATTGTTAACATGGTATTTTTATTACCCTGGATGCTTTGTACATAAAATTGCTGGGATGCATTTAATTTGTGGGAATATTAACCTATAAAACAGGACAGAGTAAGCCGAAACACATGCATTGGTTGATTCAAAACATTCAAAAACAACAGAATTATTACGGGTCTGCATAAATAAATTAACCAAGTTATTTTTAAAAAAATATCTAGTTATTTACATAGTACATGGCACAGGTCAAGTGCAATATTTCAGTACTTTCTTCGACAGCAATGCCTTCTTTTTCATTACCCTTAAAATTATTATGTTTTTAAAACTTAAAGCTACTTTGTGTCTTATTTTTGGCAGACATTTTTGTGACTTAAAGCATCTAACTTCAGAAGTTTTTTTTTTATTATTATAATTAAATAATTCTAGATTCTGCATTTAAATACTTTTTAACTATATGCCACCCACGATTAAAAACCTCCGTTTAAGGCATGTTTTCTAATGACTGCAGTCAGTTTAAATCTAATAGCAATTATATCAAAGCGTAATTGCACTGAAATCTTTCGATAAGACTGAGTGAAAACAAACAGAGCTTTCAAACGGTTTCTTTGCAGTTAAGTTCAATTGGCTTCATTACCAAAGTGCTTTGGCCCACCGGCTGGACCCGAAACAAACAGCCCAAATGATTGTAAGGGTTACATAAACATTCCCAAACTAGACGCTGGAAAACCCCATTCTGGTCTGCAGAGTATCTTTGCTTAATCCCAGGAGACATTCGGATTAGATACGGATATAGTCAACGAACTTTTTAATCTGATAACGGGCTAAATTAAAATCAAAGTGGCGGCAGGTTGAACACGTTGCTGTCTACATTTCAATGATGCTATCCTGGGGTGCGTTTCCCAAAAGCTTCGTTAGATAACTATGACCGCAAATTACATAATTCAACGATTCGGAGTTTCCCGAAACCATAGTTCAAACGAAAATGTGCAAAAAGTATCGCAAAATTGAAACTGAAGCTATCGACCTGTGATTAGAAGCGTAAGATCTGGTTAGCCTGACATATGGACTACAGTTTATCCTCTTGAGCAAAGTATTCAAGCTAACACGTAGAACATTCGTTCATTTCATTTAAATATATATACCTTTTAATCTATATATTTTAGCGTGTCAAAAACCCGCGCCATTTTTGAAGAGTGTACAGGTGTACATGCTAGGGAATATGTATGACATAAGAGGGAATCTCCATTAAATCAAATAAAGCAAAAAATGAATTAGTTTACATATTCGTTATATTAGCATCTCTGATATGTCCTTTCGATTAAATAGTCCAGATTATTAGTCACTTTCGGATATAGCCCCGCCCCTTTTCAGTGCTGCGTTCGTTGTCTTCTGTCTTCCGTTTGTATTTCCACAGCATGAAGGTAAGATCGTACGAATTTAATGAACCGCTTGTGTTACTCGTGGTCTACTGACATTTATGATATCCGCTTTGAACATTACAATGCACATGATAACTTTAGCTAACTCTACAATAAATAAATCCACTTCACCAGCTAATTACTATTTAACAGCGATGCTATAGTGCTACGGCAAAGACAAAAGTTTCTCTGACGCATAAGGCCTTACAGAACCAGTGTGATTCAAACGACTGAGATGCGACGATATGATTTCAGTCCTGAATGACTAGTTGGTTAGCTTCTCCAACAAACATAGTATTATGGTAATTAAACAGCGTGTTAACATCGTTGTACAGGAAACGCAGCCCTGTCTAGGAAAGGTGTCACCACACTGAAATGTTAGTAACCTAAATATTTAGGTAGCCTGTTAGTAACCTAAACAGTGATGTAGGTGTATACATACAAAACAGCTTGCTGGAGTCAATTCAGTCTCAACAGTAATCCAGCATCTGGGTAATACAGGTTTTAGGTGTTAAAAAGAAATATGGGCGTGCTCTTTTAGGTACTAACAGTATTAGTGACATAAAACAAGTGCAACCAAAAAGATTCAAAACATCATTATCCCACAGATGATTGTTTAATAGACACTTTGCCACAGGTGTGGTCTCTTTTTTTGTGGTTGGATTCCAGACAATGACAATAAAAGGATTAAGAACTGAGATTTAAAGCGACAGCTTTGCATATTATGTCTTCTCAATCCAAAAGTGTATTAAAACGGGTGATAAATAACTGATGTTTTGGCCTGAGGAAGTACCTCGTGACTATTCTAATGCAAATGCAATTGTCTGTCAGTTGCATTCTTAAATGTAATGTTTCTAATGGGCATTGTTGGTTCCACGAAGAACCTTTTACACATGGAATCTTTTCATTGCAGAAAAGGTTCTTTTCTTTGGATTTTTAAAATCTTCTTGATTTTAAAAATGTTAAATGTTTTTTAATAACTGTTCAGGGACCCAAAATGGTTCTTCTATGGTATTTACTGCAAAACCGCCTTCTGGAACATCTTGACATTTGACTTGTTTGGTTAATATTTTGTGTCCTCTTACTCTAGCGGCACTTCAGATGAACAAGATTACGGCTGAGTCTTCTGTAGATGTTGTTTCTGTGAGACTTCCCCTCCAGGGGCCCTGATTTTGGACGGTCATTCCTGCGCTATCATCATAGATCAGGAATATTCTGTCGACAGGAAGCTCATTCTTCCCCTTGGTTTGACTCACCCTGTCATTTTCCCATCTGCCCGTGTGAGCTCCAGCCCAAATGATGTGTTCTGATCGGTGTGCATCAGTGCCTCTCCAACTGTCTGTGGCTACAGGGAATTCACGGCAGCCCAGCCAAACGCAGTATCCATACTGGGAGATGAGCCTTCTGTGGATGAAATTGGGGATTTCCTGACGTCTTTTGACCAGAGAACAGAAATAGAAGCCACAAATAGAAGCCACAAACTAAAGGGCTATATTTTACCATTGTACCGTTTATTTACGTTTGGTGCAAAAAAGATGTAGTAGGACTAATTGTGTACACAATACCAGTATCCACAAAAACATGAAGCAGCACAATTACGTTTGACACTGATGATAATAAAGTTGATTAAGAAATTTTTCTTGAGTAGCAAATCTACATAATAGGATGATTCTTCTGAAGAATCAAGCGATACTAAAGACTGGAGTTATGAAGCTGAAAATTCAGCTTTGATCACAGGAATAAATTACATTTTTAACTACATAATAGAAAACATTTACTTCAAATTGTAATAATATTTCACAATATTAGTGTATTTTAGATCAAATAAATGCGGCCTTGGTGAGCATTTCATTAAAGCTTTCATTAAGCTTTTTCAGTGATGTTAACCACCATAAATCCATTTTTAGATGATATTTTAAACCCCATGCTATAGCTCTACCAATTTTCATAACTTTTTACCATATGGTTCAGCAGTCAACGGTTGAATAATATTGAGAACGCTAACCACACTTTGGAGTCACAGACACATTTCAGGCAGTGTAATGCCTACAAACATTTTACAAATTCACAAACACAGAAAATTAAGTCATCTGTTTCCAAAAACAACCAATTATTCTCAGAAATGGCAGTTACATGTTACTCAAAGTCGACTGGCTCCCGCCCTCGTTCTGTGTTGACCCTTTACGCCGCGGCGCCTTCCCGGTCGGCCTGCCACCCTAATTTTGCTCATAATCGAGTCCCGCCATTTCTCTAAACCAACAACATCAAAGTAGGACTCCACCACTCCTGATAGCAGGATAATTTAATGGCTGAGTCTCGTTCTTTAGTGGGTGGAGGGCTGAGAGATGCTATCACCCGTTTCCAACAATTTAATCGCAGCAATTAGAACAAATTTTCGATCTGTAATTTGCTTTCATCTGTAACGACAGAATCGATTGGCCAACGGAGCTCGTTCGACGTGCGCAAGGAGTTAAGAAAAAGGAATTTCTATTTTAAGCCGTTTCTATTTTCACTCACAACATTTATTGTGGGTTTGCTGCCGTTTCCTGTGGACGAACCAAAAGCGACGCCGTGGTTGGCTGTGTACATATCCCGCAATCTTCCTCAGAATCTTAACAGATTCCAGTCAGTCTGTTCACGGGTTTGTTGTAATTAGTAATGATGATTAACACCGTGAGGAACCCACAAAACATGCACATACACGCATGCAGACACACACATGGCTCAGTGTTTCCTACACGGGTTGTTTGCGACGATGAAAACGGCTCGTTCTCATGCTGAAGCGAAAACCCCGAGATACACAGAACTCCCAGAGATCTCTGCAGGAATGTCTTTGTGCGAAATGTGAAATATTCATTAGAGTTAAATAAACCCTTCAGTCCTACCCTGAAGTCAACCGCGTCCTGATTTTAATCTGGCGCATGAGACAAATCTGAGCATGACTTTCTTTAAGACCAGGTGCCGCGCTAGAGGTGCTTTTGACAGGGTTTATCACCCACACGACAGATCATTTACAACAGCCCCCAGCTCTTACCAGCAGATAATCTCTCTGCTCAGCTTTGCTTACAAACAGCGGCGATCAGTGCGGGTTCTGTGACACACATCGTCACCCCTCTTGACTGCGGCCTGCATCTTGCACACATGCTGTATGCTCACTGACACCGCTTAAAGGAATAGTTCACCTAAAAATGGAAATTCTGCCATTGTTTATGCACGTTCATGACATTTCAATCCCATATATGTTTATTTTGAAGAATCATTAAACACCTTGTCACACGGCAGCGGTTCCTAGTGACCTAGTGACTGTCAAGCACAAAACGTCTATATGACTCTAGTGCTATATTCAAAATTGTCTTAAACTTTTTTGTTTTAATATAAATCACAGAACTTTGAATACCTACAGCTTAAACCCTAATTTACATGCACTCAAAACAATTACTCTTTAGTTTAACTTGCTTTATTTGTGCACAGTGATTCCACGTGTCGAGCTTTCTTAACCCTACACTGTAAAAAAAAAGTCTGAGGTTGCCAGAATTTTACCGTAAAAATACGGTAGCAACATTTCTTAACTTTCAGTTTTAACTTAAATTTGCATTTAAAATGCATTTTATTAACTGATATAATGTACCAACCTACTGAAGTACTGAAATCTGTTTAGTAACTTTGTAATACACAACCACCAAAAGCAGGTGGTGATGAGAATGTCACAAGAACCAAAGCTCATCACAAGCTTTTCTACAAGATGAGAAAAAAAATACTAACATATATAGAAGGTCCATACTGGCATTCACACAAATACTAAACACCATCATGGTAATACACATCAAACTCAAATAATAAAATAAACATTGATTTAACAACATTAGATGTAGCATACATCTGGTACAATGCACATAACTGGTAACTATAGTTGACTTAACTTTAAAAAAATTGAGGAAACCCATTTGCCTTAAAATTATGTAAATAATAATAATAATAATAATAATAGTAATAATAAAAAAAAAAACGTAACTTATTTTTATTGCAAAAATACAGTAGAACCCATTACAATCATTGACGCTGTCTACGACGCGACACGATAAGTCACAGACAGTAAACTGCTACCGCATTCTATTTATGACGTGCTCACACAAAGTTCAAATTATTTGCAACGGTTGCTTTGTTGCGTCCGGTGTAGACACGGTGTAACACAGGGAATTCTGGGAATGTCAATTTACAGGTTTTCACTGTACGTCCAAGTATATGTTCTTTCTCACTTCCAAAAACTGTATTTTGCCATAAAATTACATGAAATGTCCATTACAGTTTTAATACAAATTACAGTTTTTCACATTTGCTAAAACACTAAACCCCATTCTCTAATCCAAATTTTCAATGGCCTAAAGCAATTTGTCAAATGAATCACTCTTTCTGCAAAACCTTAAACAAGTTTAGGCAGTTTAGACATTGTTTGCAGATCTCATGCATAGTTTTTGCCAAACTTTAAACACATTCTCACTCACTAAGACAATTTGCTCTATGATGAACGTGTGATGCAAAACCTTAAACATGAAAAGCAAAAGTTAAGCACAACTGCAACACAGCTGTCGTCATTTACACACAATAATTCAAAATTCTTCACACTTGTTTCTAAATATTTAAATATACAAAATATAAGCCAGTTCAAAATGCACAGAAGGCATGGGTGCATCTGTCAATCTGTTATACTGCGTGTACTGTAAATACACTTATGTATGAGTATATAGATAGATAGATATACATGCGCACACACACACACGCACACACATTATATTTTCATTTATTTTTTCCAGTATGTTCACCAAACTTAGGTGTGATTTCTTTTGAGTGTGTATGTTTTTTAAATGCGTGTATGTTTATGTATCTTTTTTTTAATGCTAAATAATTACTATATACGGTAAACATTCTTTTTTTGTAACTACATGCACTGGACACTGTGTTCTCCATTTTTTGATGTAGTGTCTAATGAATGATCTGTAGTGCGTATAGTATTGACTAATGTGTGTATGATTTGAAAGCTTTGTTTGATTTTGAGTACAGGTGAAATGGTTTTGAAGCGGTTGTTTGATTTTGCCAGAAGAGTCAGGGTTTCTGTGAATTTAGATTGAACATTTGGATTTGTGTTTAAGGTTTTGAGAAAATGAGTGATGGTTTCAAAAAATGTGTTTTAGCATTTCAGAAAAACTGTAATAACCAATAATTTTTTTTTTCTTTTTACTGTAGAATTTTTTTGTCTTTTACTGTTAAATGTTAAATCATTTTTTACAGTGTATTGTATCATATTTGATACACAAATTCCTAAGGCCTAAATAATCAACATAATCAAAATGTTGCTGAAAAGCCTGTTGCACGTAGACTAAACGTCTATGCATAAGGCACACTTAGCTGGAAACACTTCAGGAGTTTCGAAGTCGTCATCGGATTGGTTAGATTATACAGGATTTCCGTAAGACGCGCGTGTTGCGTTCTTCAACGTTCCACCTGGAAACAAAAATGCAGAAAGTGACAATGAGCGCCTGTTAGGATCAACTAAATGCTGGATTTTCAAAAGTATCTGAAAAATTTAAAGTTCACGGCATAGAATCTATAAAATATGTCCTACACAATGAGTTGTACACACCGGTCTGTTATTGTGGTGACATTTCCACGCCACTAACATGACGTGGCACAAAACGAAACGTGATTGGTTGCTTTACCTGTCAGTCATATGGCCTTTTGGGCGGGCCTTAGCTATTCAAAGTGGCCAAAGTTCCCAGACCTTCTGCCGTCAGTCTGAAGGTCTGCCTACGTGACACTAACTGTCATCTGACTAATAGTTTATACATTTTTAGCAAAAAAAAGGCCTTTTAGTATAATTGTAGAAACATCCAACTTTAGCTCGTGCTTCACATGTCTTTTTGTTGTGAAATCTTTAAAGATTTTTATGAAGTAAACTTAAGAATAACTTATATTGTTAGTAAGACTTCAAGATGAACACTCACTAGGCTGAAGCAGCTTGGCTTTGCTTGATTATCCATGCATAATTTTCTAGAAAAATCATTAAAATGAGTATTAAGTATGACCAACAAGGCTTTTGAGGAAAGTTTGTGTGTCATTGTTGTATTGCATTGCATTATGCTTTGAAACAACAGAGATTTGATGATAAAACTAAGCATTTAAATATCTTACTAAGACATACTATAAGGAGACATAGAGTGACAAACGATATTTATATGCATTTTATGTAAGTATTCTGTTATACTGTTATAAAGATTTATACATGCTACAATCAGATTTAATTTATTAACATTACAAGCTATCAGAATTTCATCTTACATTTTGGCCATAAATATCATCATTTTCACCAAACTGCATCTTTTGCTCAGTTTGGGCCTCTGAATAAAACTTGGGTGTTTTTCCTCCTCGAGTCTGAGCTCCATACTATATAAGCCATAAAAGCCTGGTCTATCAAATATGACACTCAACAAAAAAACACAAATGCATACATATTTTTAAAGATTTTCACTTAAGGTTACTGTTCCATTTTTAAAAGATTAGGTTAAAACCTGAGAATATAATTTGTGCACATTAGCATTTTAACTTAATGGACTGTTCTTTAGGTATCATCTACCAGTCCACAAGATCATCTTTGGTCAAAAACACACAAAACACCACTTAATTTCTCAATTTTCTCTCACAAGCCAGTTGCATAAAGCATGCTAGAAACTAAAAAGCCACTGCCCAGTTTCAGTTAATGCAACAAAATATAATCCTGCAGTCCGAACACAAAATTCATAAACAAACTTCTATTTCAGTGGACTAAACAAAGTTGTGAGAAAGTATTCAAAAATTGTAAGTAAACAATGAGAACAGGCAGTTCTCATTAGTCTGATAACAATTTTGGCATAAAGAAAGATTATTTCAAAACAATGAAGACCAATATCCACTAAAACTGTTTTTTGATCACATTTACATAAAGAGTGTGGCCAATAGCTCAGCCTGTATTAATTGCTTATGAAAGACACTTCAGGTCTATGCATTGACAATTCTTCAGATTTGCCCATGTGTGTGAGGTAGAGGTTTGACTTCATACTACAATCACACATGGTCAGCTGAGCTGATGGACGAAGACTGATGTTTGGCACAGTGAGACCCTGCCTCTATTCTTCTGGGTGCATCGTTGCACGTGTTTCAGTATAGATCTACTTTGGCCAACGCTGGTTGAGTAAGTATGTTGTATTTGGAAAGAGTGTCATTGATGAGAGCTCACTGATGAACTGTGTTTGAGCAAATGATGCATTTTGTTCCGCTGAAATTATAAAATCATTTTCATATACGATTTTATCCCTGTGCTTTCAAAATCCATTTGTTTATGATACCTAATATCTCACTGTGATCATTAAATAGCCACGGTTCCCTTTAAGTATCATTTTATTTCCACAATAATCCCTTTTTCCACTAAAGAACATCCTATTCGCTTGAATAGCTGTTAGAATAATGTTCAACAGAGTTCAGTAAGCTAAGCATATACAAAAAAGCTTTCAAAAAGTATAGAAAATGAGAAGTTTGGTAACTGAAACTTCTTGGTTATCAGCATTCTTTAAAAATTTGTTTGTTTATGTTCCACAGAATGACATAAGAGTGATTATATAATGACTGAATTTTAATTTTTGGGTGGACTATCTCTTTAAGTAGTGCCTGATTAATGGTTCTGTTGATTTTAGGATGAAATACGACCCTGGCCTTCTTGACGGATGTCATGAGATTCACAGAGAGAGATGATCTCTCACACACGATGATGCTCATCATATGAACGATGTCTTTCATTTACAGAAGAATTTATTTGGCCCACGAGTTCCTGTATTGACCCAGCGGTCTTTGGCGGTACAGCCAGCGTACAACCACCCGTCACTTCTCTAAGTTTTAACGAGCAAGACTTGTATGACCCAAGAAAACAGCTTAATTACCCTCTGTGGACCCTGTTTGAGACGTGCAGGGGTGGGTGGTCCGCTGCAGTCTTCCCCTGCATAACACACAAATGTGTGCTGTGCGTCCATTAAAAGGGAAAAAATAACAAAATGCCTCATTGAAAACACTTGATATGACTTAAACATACGCTCTTATTGGCTCGTTTATTGGTTAGACTAACAATAAAACAGCAAGGTCAAACACTGACTTTCTGTGATCTCATGACATTCTCAAATGTTTATACTTTCATGTGCTGAAATTCATCAGTTACCACATGCATTCAAACATCCCGCACAATAAAGACAAAAATGTCAGTCCTTGCATTTCCAACTGTACTTTTAACTGTCTAAGAAAGATAAAGTTTGAATACACTAGCAATACACGTTTCAGAATCACTTTAAAATCTTCAGAATGTTCAGATTCATTTTAGAACGTTACGTTATAGAATATGCAGTTTCTAGTGTGGTTGCTAGGGAATTGTTAGACGGTTTCTAGGGTTTCCCTTACAAAAATTAACCATGGTTTTTACTACAAATAAATCCAAAAAAAAAAAAAAACATTATTATTGCACTTAAACCATCTTAACTACAAATAAACCATTGTTTTAGTAGTCTAACCATAGATTAAATGTGGTATTTGTAGTAAAACTGTGGTTTTACAAATGGTAGCCAATACGCCAAAAAACAAATAAAAACAAAAAAAAACATGGTTACTACACTTTTACTATAATAAAACCATGGTTAATTTTTGTAAGGGTTTACCGGGCAGTTAACCCATTGTACAAGTAGAAAAGCTCTCAGTTAGCAGTAAACCTGTAGTTGCCTCACCTGAATAAGTGTTGGGTATTTTCAATGTAAACGTAGCTTCATCTTCAAACTGAAGAAAAACAAACATTTAAATGCTTATTTTTTCGTTTATTTTCTTATTTCGCTTATTGATACAACTGACGCGAACAGTACGTACCAGATAGAGTTGAGCACATGGCTGAACGCGCGAAGATTCTTTGTTCGGAAGAACCGATTCAGTTGAGAGTCATTTACGCTGGAACAACTCCGATCGATCCAAATTCAAACTAATACCGTGGGACTTCAACAATTCATGTTCGAAATTAACCGATTCAAATGATTCATTTGTTCCTGAATCAGAAGTCACTTGTTCTGATTCTGAACAGCTGGTTGAGAATAACGTACACTTCCGTTTTTTGCCGAAATACTCGCTTCTGCGTATTTAATAAAAAGCGTCTCTAGTGAAATCTATGTGATTTAAAAACAAAAATGTAGTTAAACAGCTAGTTTTAGTGACACTTAGTGACTGTTAATTAAAAGATATAGTGCTGACTGTATGTAATCGAAGCCAGACTGTTTTATGCCGCCATTTTCCTGAACTTTGACCGCCTATTAAAACTCAGTCAAGCAGAAGAACATGTAAAATGCACTCATGTCACCTGTAGTTAATTATTCTCTCTTTTTAATGTCTAATTAAAGGCTTTACTGCATCTCTTCCCACACCTTTGCTGTCTAATGCAGTTCATAAGTGCTTTGAATCAAAGAGAATTAGGCAAATGTTTGTTTGGACATATTTAGCTAAAGTATAATATAATAAACTGTATTTATGGATTTTACTTTATAAAACTTTAGACTGTAACCATGTAATTTTTTCATTTCTTTTCAGCCTTCTGACTTTATTTGTCAGAGTAGTTCATCTTGGGTTTTTTTCCAGTTAAACTAAGTTAATGCTATTTTTAACATTATTAACAGACAGTGGACAGGCTCTTGTCATAGATATCCTTGTGATATCTGGTGAGACTGCTGCCTGAACCAATTAGCAAATACACTGTAGCTAGACCATGAACGATAGACCATTTCTCCAGAGACTGAGCCGATGATTAAAGCCTCTTATCACCGACATGGAACAAATGAGGAGGTGATTTGAGAGGTGAGACGTATAACCCCTAAGATCACTTTTAATTGCGTATTTCTTAATCTGTTTATTGTAAACTAATGAGTGTGACTGTACAGTTTTTACCAGGGTCAAGGTTTTTTATTCCCTTTGAGACCTTTTGATCAGTCAAAGACAGTTTTGTGTCATTGATATTAACAGTGGTCACACGTCTAATTGTCAGCCTATTTGAAAGTCTTTAACATTGTGATTCTTTTAACATAGCATTCCCAAATGTCTGATTTAAATGTGAATCCAAATAAAGCATTTGATGTGTATGTGCATGTCTGAGCATTTGTCTGAGTGATTTCATCTACTGGTCACTGTTCTGTATACATAGATAAGTCTCTTGAGAGCCAAAGAGCACCAATGATACACACAGTCTACCTGCACAGGTATCCCAGCATGCAGCTCTCTCGCCCTTCCTTTTTTTCTTTTGTAACACATCACCTTTTCACATTAACAATACTATCTGCATCAGGGGCGTCCACAGTACCACCCAGAAGGGCCGAAAACATCCTCCTACACTGCAGGTCCTGAATGAGCCCCCATTCGATGCATCTCTCTCACACCAATGTGTACACAGAACCCATTCAGAGCTGATGGGCTGAGAGGAAACAACACATCCACACTCACTCTGCGCACACACGAATGACGGATGAGATGAAGACTACTGGCATCACATGAGACACAATAACATTTTATTCAGTCTATTTGAAGAATAATGAAGTGATCATGATAAGTATGTCCATCGACACAACAATCCTTGTTTCTCCTACACTCTTAAAAACAAAGGTTTCGCATTGAAGAACCATTCAGTGATCAGTTCTTAAACTTTTCTTACTGTGAAGAACATTTTAATAATCTAAAGAACATTTTTTCACTATGGAGAACCTTTTGTCCAATGAAAAGGTTCCATGGATGTTTAAAGGTTCTTAATGGAACCATCAGTAGACTGCTATGAGATGAAATGAGAAAAAGAAAGAGAAAAAGAACACCTTTGAATCCAATGAGATATAAAAGAGCAACATCTGAGCAGTAACCCTAGGTGCCTTTGCTCTCATTGACATCTTGGTCATGATCTTCACCTTCACGTTCTCACCTACCTGAACGGTCCTGATCTCTTAATCTCCGGAGATTTTCTGGAGAAGCAAACCTTCACATCAACAGGCAAAATAATCTGAAAAATATTTAGTTAAGGGATTAGGAGTGAAGCTTTTAAAGCTCCTCTGGGAATGAGGTGTGGCTCGGTCACTCACCCGTCTGTCGACACTAAAGCTTCAGGTTTCACGAGAGAGGAAACAAAATGGGATTTGAGGGCCGTCTCCCCATGAGACCCACTTGATTTGTCTTACATGCTGTTAACACTGACCTCAATTTAAATGTGACTTAAATATGCATTAGAGACACATTACTGTCCACTGATTTTCAGGATACTGGTAGTGATTTAAAAATATTTCCCACCAAAACACAACAATATATATTACAATATATTAATATAATATTTTTACATTTATTTTTGATGAAACATTCAAAAGTTGCAAAAAAGGTTCCCTTCTCACTTTTAATCCCTCAGATTCATTTTTTCGGATTATTTTAAGAGAATTTGCTTTTTAAAAAAAAATCTCTTGTTACATTTGAGTATCATGGCAATAGTAAAAGTTCATTTTTTTGAGTGTACTGGTTGTTTGTCTTTTTTTTTAAATTCTTAATTCTATGTTCTAATTTTTTTCTTGTTTCAATGAGGTCATCCACTTTCCTCAGATAATCGTTTAAATTTAAAACACGCAGAACCTCTACTTTAAATCTGTAACAAACTACACGACTTTTAAAATCTGAACAGATTTAAAACACTAGGCATCATATACTATAAACAGTTAAAGGGGATAAACTTGGCATCATATACTAAACAACTGAGGATCACACACATTTTCAAATCGTTCCGAACACAGTAAACTCGCGCAAGTATAAACACCTGCCTTTGTTGCTAGGAAGACGAGTGACAAATGAAAACAATATGCGTTCTAAAATCGGCTCAGCCAATCAAAAGTGTAAACTGGTTCTCTCAAAAACTGACTAACTCTAGCGTCAAATAGTCCTGACTGTAAATCGAGGCAAAATGTGGGCAAAAGTAATGCAGTGTAGGTTATTCCAGCGTTTAGTCACTTGTGTCATTTTCGCGGGTGCGCCGAAAGTGGCGCGAAAATAATATTTAAGGAACGAATCCATGTTACGCGGCTTATGAGCGAGCGGGAAAAGAAGCGAATAAAAAGGATAAAGAAGATAGCTTCTATTTCAACCGATATCCGCGTGTTTTGGTACAACGCAGCTAAGTTTGTTTCGATTGTTTTGGGTGAGTGGCTGAAGCTTCTCTGCACTTTGTACCGCCATATGTAGTTTCAGATCAAATCGCAAAATGTTTTAAACATTTTAAAACATAAAAAACGGATGTTAAACGTGCAGTATGTAATGTTGACAGCTTGTGGTTAAAATGGGTACTCCAGTCCAAATATTGGAGAGTGTTTCACCCTCCTTCTGCTGCCAGATTAGAGACGTCCAATCGAACTAGAAGATCAAAACTATAATGTGACCATGGACCACAAAACCAGTCATAATGGTTTGAAACTGAGATTTTTACATCTTCCAAAAGCTGAATAAATAAGCTTTCCATTGATGTATGGTTTGTTAGGTTAGACCAATATTTGGCCGAAATACAACTATTGAAAATCACCTTTAAAGCTGTCCAAATGAAGTTTTTAGCAATGCATATTACTAATCAAAAATTAACTTTTGATATAATTACAGTAGGACATTTACAAAGTGTCTTTATGGAACATGATCTTTACTTAAAATCCTAATGATTTTTGGCATAAAATAATTTTTGGCTATTGCTACAAATATACCCATGCTACTTAAGACTGGTTTTGTGGTCCAGGGTCACACATTTGGAAGAAAGTTATCGTACATGAGTCAAAGATACAGAATACAACTATTTATCTAGACCAACAACATTTTGACACAACCTGCAAATTACCACAACAGATAGATAACTATAGGCGTACATCAAGGTACAAAAAAACTCCACCTCTGAATCGCTGTCTTTGGAAGCCTGCGTGTTGCCAGATGTTGACGGGGGTCAAATTTCCAGTACAGATTTGATGCCATCATGGAGTGCAAACTTGGTTCTCATTGGTTTAGAAGCATGGTAGGCGTAGGATCCACAGCTAGATCAATGAATATAGAAGCCTATTTGAACTATTCTTGTACATTATGGGATTTTTTCATTATTGATCATCGTACAGAGGTCAAAATTATTACGATAATTACTGTACGTCTGGCAACACCGCGGCACCTCCTCAGACATGATGCTCATGCGGGTTGCCAGATTGAGTAAAGAAAATGACGCGTCAGAAACGAGTGTTTTAATATTCCTCTAATCATAGAGCTTTTTAGATGTACACTGTATAAAATAAAAAAACACAATTTGTTGAGTCAGCTTAAAATAATTTGTTACACTGCTGCTTTAAAATTTTAAGTTCAGTCAACTGAAATAAGTTTAGTCAACTTGAAATGTTAAGTTGTACTAAGTAACAACTTAGATATTTGTGTCTGCTAAACTTAACAGATGGGTAAGTAACCCAGCTGCCTTAAAATTTTAAGTTGATTCAACTCAAATATCTAAGTTGTCACTTAGTATAATTTAACATTTCAAGTTGAATAAACTTTTTTTTGAGTTGACTGAACTTAAAATTTTAAGGCAGCCAGGTTACAAATTATTTTAAGTTGACTCAACAAATTGTTTTTTTACAGTGTATGCTGAGGTTTTTTATGTCAGGTAGAATGTGATTTCTGACCCAGTTCGTTTGCTGGCTTCTAAGCTGCGTTTTCCACCAACTGGCAACCCAGAGTGTTAAAATACTTTTGGGTAAACTGGCCAAAACAAAAACAGACATTCTGACATGGAACACACATTTCAAAATAGAATAATTGTATTTTTAGAGAAACTTAGTATGTTTCCTAAATATCTGCAAACATCTGTTTTTTTATGCTTTAGTATCGTCAAAAATCACATACAGCACATTTAAAGCCAGGTGTAAATGGGGTCATTGTATTGCCCTCACCACTACTGAATAGCCTGGCACTGCAGTCACATTTTTATGAACACTTAGTATATACACACATGAAAAAGAGACCTATATCAGCACAGATTTAAACTCAGCTAAGGTCAGCAAGGAAAAAACAACACATTGATACAATCACAATTGTGTATAAAACACTGAAATCTGCATTTTGCTGAATCTCTTTCAAGAAATCTAAAGCTTTTCCGATTCAGAGCTACAGAATGTGCCATCTCAGCACTGATGGATTCGGATTAAACCTGCACCCAGCATTAGAAATGGCTCGCTCTGGCTAATGGAGCTATTAGAGAATCAGTACTGTGCCCCTGATAATTGTTCACAGTCGTTCGCCAAGGCTGGTGATAAAGTGAAGTGGGAAATGGAGGAATGGGGCCGTGCTGTGTGGCACGGCAGGGTAAAGTCAGCTTCTCGGCGGGTATTGGCTGTGATCCATTCCCTGGTTCATTTCCATGAGGCTGGGGGCGGGTTGGTTACTTACAACACTCTCTGCTATCAGTCACTACCATCAGTGCAGCAGCTCAGAGCTGCTGATAAGGTAAAACGGGACACACACACAGGGGCGGCATGCACTTTTTTTAAGGGCACCAGTTGAGGGCTCACTTTTTTTTTTTTTGCCTAGACGAGATAAGACATGACCAAAAAATAAAGCAAAATAAACTGCTAACTTTTTAACAATTTAATAGCCGGTTCACAATTTAAACACTTGTTCTTTAGTGTGTAAGGAAACCCAGAACATATGTGACCCTGGACCATAAAACCAGAGTTAAATAAATAAGTTTTTAATTGATGTATTGTTTAATAGGATACAAGATGCAACAATTGCAAAAAAATCTAAATATTGAGAAAATAGCTTTTAAAGTTGTTCAAATGAAGTTCTTAGCAATGCATACTACTAATCAAAAATTAAGTTTTGATATATTTACGGTAGAAAATTTACAAAATATCTTCATGGAACATGATCTTTACTTAATATCCCAATGATTTTTGGCATAAAAGAAAAATAGATCATTCTGACCCATACAATGTATTGTTGGCTATTGCTACAAATATACCCGTGCTACTTAAGACTGGTTTTGTGGTCCAGAGTCACATATACTTTTTATTTCTCTTCATAAAGCTAAAGCCTGACCTTGACAGCTGGTGATCATATTGCAGTTTTGTTGCATGAAAAACATGACATTTTGATAATACCTCCCTTTGTGTTCAATGAGGAAAAAGTCAGCAGTTTCAGGTGACACGAGTGGGTGGATGATGACAGATTTTTCTGTCTATAGTAAATGATCTGCGCAAGTGTGACTCGATTGGACTTAGCAAATGTAGAGGTGATTTAGCTTTCAGACAGAGACATTTTTACTTACAACTTCTAAATTGCTCAAGCGTTTAACAAAAATTAAATGGAAAATGTCTTATTTTCATCCCATTAGCTATTTTATTTTTTTATTTTTTTTAGGGGTGGATGTTGCATTAAACTCCTAAAAAATCATAATCATGCCATTTATGTGCTCACACAGACGTGCATACTTTTATTTTTAATCTGGGAGGTGTAAAGTGGACCTCTTCCATATCGGTGGCCTGAGATATTCTGTGGACGTCAGCCAGTAGAGTTGAGATGGAATTTCCCGATTACAGTCAAGACATGAATTTTCTCTCCTCAGGAGGAGATAGCGATCGGTTCGGTTCATGCGTGCGTGCAGCTTTTTCATTAAAGATGCTTTTGACTCGCAGACATATTCACACCGTGTTTTCAGGAGCAATCAACACAATGACATCAATGAAAAGCATCTCAATACCTCGCTTTTCTTTTCATTTCTTTCTTTCCTTTGTCCGATGTGCAGACTGAATTTTCGTGGAGCTCAGATTAGAGACAGTCTTGTCGCTGCAGTGGAAAAACGAGTTTGACGGTTGCCAACCACCGTTACAAATGAAACACTCTTACGAGGTCAGCAGAGAGTCAGTGCAAAAGATGAAACAGAACGCCTTGTCACATGACCGCAAAAAGCTCTTGTCCAAGTCTTTCAATCATGGTAGATGATTTTGAAATAGACCCACCTTAAAACACTGTTGACAGCACAGTCTGTCTCAGAATGCCTTTTAACAAGCAAAGGCGTGATTTCATTTTTTTTTTTCAAGAGAATGCAATCTAAACTAGTTAGTCAATTGCTTCTGTGGAAAAACAAACTTTGATTTATTATTGCAAAATACTACTTTATAATATAATACCAGGCACATGTTTGGATACACTTGACTGAGTGATGTAAAAGACTTTGAGATGTAAAAGCTTTCCCCTTTAATTGCTTGAAATATAATGCTTGAAGTATCTATATATTTTAAATGTTTTTTAAAGAAGTTTTTTCCGCTCACCAAGCCTGCATTTATTTGATCCAAAATACAGCAAAAGCAGTAAAATTGTGAAATATATTTACTATTTAAAATAACTGTTTTCTATTTGAATATATTTTCAAATGTAATTTATTCCTGTGATCAAACCTGAATTTTCAGCATCATTACTCCAGTCTTCAGTGTCATATGATCCTTTATAAATCATTCTAATATGCTGAGTTATTATCAGTGTTGGAAATTATGAATGTGTTTTTTTTTATGAATAAAATGTTAAAAAGAACAGCATTTATTTAAAATATTTTTTTTGCAACAATATGCACTACTGTTCAAAGTTTGGGGTCAGTAAATTTATTCTTTCTTACTTTTCTTTCATTGAAAGACATTGATGTTTTTATTCAGCAAGGATGTGTTAAATTGATAAAAAATAAAGTTATTTGTCATTCACAATTTTTAAAAAGTGTTTAAAATAATAATGTTAAAAATTATATTTTTATGAACCTTATAGGTCCATTTATTTATTTATTTAATTAAAAAAAATGTATTTTATGCATTTGTATTTATTGCGTTTATTTGGTTAAAAATTCAGAAAAAAACTGTAATATTGTGAAATATTGTTGAAATTTAAAACAGTAGTTTTCTATTTTAATATACTTTAGAATAAAATTTATTCCTGTGATGCAAAGCTGAATTTTTAGCATCATTACTCCAATCTTCAGTGTCACATGATCCTTCAGAAATCATTCTAATATGCTGATTTATTATCAATGTTGGAAATGATGAATGTGTTTTTGTTTATTTGATGAATAAAATGTTAAAAAGAACAGCATATTTACAATTGATTTTTTTTTTACAACAATATACACTACTGTTCAAAGTTTGGGGTCAATAAATTTTTTATTCTTTCTTTCTTTCTTTCTTTCTTTCTTCATTGAAAGAAACTGATGCTTTTATTCAGCAAGGATGTGTTAAATTGACAAAAAACTTATTTGTCACGCACAATTAAAAAAAAAATGTTTAAAATAATAATAATAAAAAAAATGATATTATTATGAACCGTATAGGTCCAATTATTTATTTATTTATTTAATAATAAAAAAATGATTGTATTTTATGCATTTGTATGTATTACATTTATTTGATTAAAAATACAGAAAAAAACAGTAATATTATGAAATATTATTGCAAGTTAAAATAATGGTTTTCTATTTTAATATACTTATTAATAAAATATATTCCTTTGATGCAAAGCTGAATTTTCAGCATCATTACTCCAGTCTTCAGTGTCACATGATCCTTCAGAAATCATTATAATATGCTGATTTATTATCAGTGTTGGGACAAGTTGTGCTGCCTAATTTTTTATTTATTTATTTATTTATTTTATATATATACTTTTTTTATGATTCTTTGATTAATAAAATGTTAAAAAGAACAGCATTTATTTAAAGTAGAATTTTTTTTGTAACAATGTACACTACCTAAGTTTGGGGTCAGTACATTTTTCTTCTTTCTTTCTTTCTTTCTTTTTTTCTTTCTCTTTCTTTCTTTCTTCGAAATAAATTAATACTTTTATTCAGCAAGGATGTGTTAAATTAATAAAAAGTGATAGTAAAGACATATAGTGGTTGAAAATATTTATATCTGGAGTAAATGTTGTTCTTTTTAACTTTTTGTTCATCAAAGAATCCTGAAAAAAATAATCACAGGTTACAAAAAAATATTAAGCACAACATTGATAATAAATCAGCATATTAAACTGATTTCTAAAGGATTGTGTGATACTGAAGACTGGAGTAATGGCTGATGAAAATTCAGCTTTGCATCACAGAAATAAATTATATTTTAAATTATATTAAAATAGAAGACTTATTTTAAATTGCAATAATATTTCATAATATTAGTATCCTACTGATCCCAAATTTTACTATATTATATATAAATATAGTGAATGAAAAACATCAACAAGTGACCAGTTATATGTGTTTCTCTAACATGATAATAAAACTATAATTTATATACATTTGCATAATATATTAAAAACAGTTGCTAATGCAGAAAGATGTCATCTTTGTTCTATATTTGAGATTTTTACATTTTTAAATCACGACGCTGGCTGCATAATAAAGCTGGCATAACGTTGCAGTGTTTCGCATCTGTTTCTTGCATTGCCCACAGATGAGGAAGCTGTTAACATTAGGAGCATTGCATTATGGGATACAGTGAAGTCATATAGGGTGAGCTGCTGTTGAGAGGGGAGGATTCTTTGACTTCAGTTATTTAAGAGCGCAAAACAGCCTGTTTGGATCAGGAAATTAAACAAGCGTTTTCTAAACTATTTAGTTGAACACTAGACATACTTTATTTGTGTCAAAAAGAGGAAATTCCAGTTTATATCATGCAAATATTCTAAGCATCATCATGCAGCTTTTGCAAGCAGCCTGGCACGAACACAAGCCACAACTAAAACAAATTCAGCCTCGACTCTTTCTATTGAAGCTCGGGGTGACCTCATAAAACCCTGGACGATAACTCATATTTTTATTACACCAGGCTTCTAAAAGGTCAGTCAGTCCAGTATCTTTCAAAGCCATGCCTCTATACCACCCAAACAAACACAAGAAGTGCTGAGCCCGTATCAGATCAGAACCGCAGGCTTCCGTAGCGGCCCACGTTTGTAAGAGCAACCAGAGACCGTTTGGAAGACCAAGATGGTCTAAACGACAGAAATAGATGGGGCAACACACACACACACACACGTGTAAGTGCTCGACAAACAGAGTAACCCTAAACTGCGGAGCATCCATTAGTTCGTTTCCCATGAAGCTGCACATCAGGATGTTTGATGAATGAATGGGGAAGTAACACACTAGTAAAGAAGAGTCATTTTGTGATGCTTTATTTCAATTCATTTGGCGTCACGTGTTGGGAACATGCAGACTCATTTTACCGGACTGGTTCTTTTGAGCTCAGTGAACTGTAAAAGAAGAGATTCAGCGATTTGTTTGTATTAAAATATGTATTGAAATAGTGTTTTTGTGAACAGCTCACCTTTCAAACTCAGTGTGTAGTCTAAATATCACGTAAGTTGTTTTGAAAAAAAAAGTATGTGCCAAATGCATAAATTTAATTCTTAATAAAAGCAAACACTTTGTTGATTTTGGATTAAACAATCAAATCAAATGGTTTTGATACTGGACATCAAGTAGCTCTGACAAATAAAGACACAAATAAATAAAGTCTTTAAAATAATGACAAGGATTAATATTGTCATGAACTTTATGGACCCAATTATTTATTTATTTTATTTTATTTTATTTTTTATTTATTAAGTTTTTAATTATAAAAACATATTGTGTTTTATACATTGGACATCAGGTGGCTATGACAAAAATCATGCTAAATTTTGTCATGCAAAATAATTTTTTTTT
>JAHKKF010495818.1:0-17224 GCA_019740295.1 Labeo calbasu | reverse complement strand
GCTCCTCTGTTTAGGGTTTTTAAGTAGCGGTCTCCTTGAGCCCTTAGGATATATGCGGTGTGACTGTCAG
The DNA here is from genome assembly GCA_019740295.1 of Labeo calbasu. NCBI lineage: Eukaryota > Metazoa > Chordata > Actinopteri > Cypriniformes > Cyprinidae > Labeo > Labeo calbasu. Next base: position 17,154 of record JAHKKF010495818.1, on the reverse strand, counting down.
GACTATTGACCCGTTTCGTCTTGTTGCCACGATTTGGTTTTCTGTTTTCCCTTATTTGGTCACGTTCCCGTCCTTGTTTTGTTTATTTGATGATTCCACGCACCTGTTTTGTTAATAACTATTTTGTTAATAGTTTCTGTCTGTTCCTTAGTTGTCGTCTGGCCTTACATCTCTACACTTCGTTACTAGTCGTTTGTATTGTTTCCAAGTTGGATTTCTCCTGCGTTCTTTATTATTAAAGGCTTTTCAAGTGAAGTAACTTGTGAATCTCCTGCGTTCTCCCTTGCCTCACGCTCACGTGACACTGACTAAGTGCTGAACATCTATTCCACGCTGAGTGCTACAGATTTGGCATTTTCTCTGTTTAAAAAATAGTAAAAAATGTTCAGTGGCTATACATACACAACAACAGCAGTGGAGGAGATGTTAATATCACTGGTCTCTGATCATCAGTTCTATGTCAGATGACATCCCTGGGCTACCACAATATTAATATGCAAAATAATGTACACATAATTATTATTATTATTTTTTTATACATTAATATTATGTATAAATGGAGCGTAGCGTTAGTTCTGGCAGGTCACGTTAGTCAAGCTCGCATCAGCTGACACTGAATACGACGCCAATCATAATTCCCTTTATAAGGTCCTGTCAGTCATTATTCAGCAGCTGTCGTTTTGCTCAGAAGCTAACCAGAAGCTCATTCACCTCCATCCCCAACTTCTCCTCTTGTCCAGTCAGCACTTGGCATTGGATATTTCTTGAGTCAGACCACTGAATTATGTTGTTACATAAAATAATAATTTAGAACATTTGCTACATTAATCATTAATGTTGGTTCTGTTCTGTTTACTATAGGGAGGGTATTTATGCATTTCACAACCTAAAATTGTATGCTAATTGGCAGAGAGTGTTTGCACAGAACAGAAACATACCCCAACCTAAAAAAGTATGCTAATTGTAAGTTATTTGATGACAGCAGTCCTGACAGAATTGTAGAGGAATTTAGATTTTTATATTACAATGCATCTATTCAGCAAGGTACTTCTTCATTTAAGATCTATAAAATTTAGCACAATCCTACTTCCCTATAAAATCCTATTGCCCATTGTTCCTCATTGTTGAAAACTTTGGCATTTGTTCCTTATAATTAAAGAGATCTGCCAAGACTGGCTCACATTTTTATGACCAGTTGAGAGATTATGATCACTGATCAAGATGAATTTCTTTACTGTAAGTGCTTTCATGATTTATTTTTCCATAAGTGCTGGAGACTCGTGCACAAAAGTAGGTTATATATATATTTTTTCATTTAAGTCTGTGTTATTCATAACTTTTTTAATTACTGTTGTGAAATTCATTTTGTTTATTCATTCATTCATTCATTTAGATTACTGAGAATCTGCACTACTCATGTACAGGAAGAAACCTCAGCTATACACCACCCAGTATTCCTTCCTCCATTCAGACTCTGAATTTCAGTTTTAATATTTTACAGAAGACTGTTTTCCCAGTTTTGCCTTTTTTACGAGTCCTTGATCTGTCAAGGTAAGCAATATTGTTACAATCTAAATATTTTGTATAATGTATTGGTCTATAAATGATATTAAATTTATGTATTTGCTTTCAGATGCCAAGTCAGGCACGTTGAAAATGATACTTTCTACAATTTGAAGAATTTGACTACTTTGATTCTCACTGGAAACCCTATTACATATTTTGGACCTGGATTCTTGAATTCTTTACATAATCTACAAAGACTAGTTCTTGTGGATGTTGGTCTGTCATCTTTACTGTTTCAAATGAATAACCTAACCAAGCTGCAGGAGCTTAGAGTCGGGACAAATAACATCCAGTCCATGTCTCTCCCTCCATTCATGAGCATTTTCAAAGACTTTAGTTTACTTGATCTACATGCCAACAATATATCCATCATCAAAACTGATCACACTGTTGTGTTTCAAGAGATTGGCAGAAACGTGACTTTAATTTTCTCTATGAATCCGTTATTACACATTGAATCAGGAGCTTTCAAAGACATTTATCTCCGAGAACTGGACATCCGATCTGCCTTTGCTTCATCTGCTGCTCAGAAAGCTGGTCTACAAGCTCTACATGGTCTTAATGTCAAAGGCTGAAATTTGGAAAGTACAAGGATGATTACAGGATTTTTTCATCGGATGCAGACTATTTAGATGGTTTTTGCTTTATTAATTTTTTTAATGAGGTATATTATTACATGAAAGAAAGGTATGATGTGAAAATTAATATATTTCGCTGTATGATTAACGCCACAATTGTAGCTGTGAAGAGTGGTATAATTTGTGAAATAGCAAATTTACCATTTAATGAAATCAAGGAGCTTTATTTTATTTCCAAACAAATAGATACTGTGCCAGGTAAGCAACTGTCACATCTCCACACTTTAGAAAAACTAGTATTTACAAACAACGTTGCAACCCAAATTCCAGACTTCATAGACATGCCTAGGCTTCAGTACGTGGATCTGAGTTCAAACCAAATTACATTAACATTATGCTCCTCATCTTTTTCTGGCACCCCTCACTTGAGGTATTTAAATTTGAGTCTAAATCCACAAATTGGTCTTTCGGACCATTTGACGGACTTGATTCTCTTGAGATTCTAGATTTGGTTGTAGGTGTGGGACACCGATCACCTTTCTGTAACACAAAAACTAAGTATTTGAGGTATCTGAATGTTTCTTATTCAAGTGTCACCTTAACTAACATATATTGCTTTTATGGACTGAGTATTCTTAATGTTTTTAAAATTGCTGGCAATGATTTTCAGGATGATGTAGAAAGATATTTATTTAATAATCTCACATTTCTGGAACACCTTGACATGTCATACTGTCATATGGTAGAGTTACATCCAAGCTTGTTTAAAACTTTTGAATTTGAGAGAAAACAATTTAATGACTATAAATATTCTGGACCTCCCAGACCTGAAACGATTAACATCACTTTATGTTGATAAAAACAGCATTACTAGCATCCCACTTGATGTTCTCCAAAAGTTGCCCACAAACCTTTCAGAGTTTGATTTGTCCTCTAACCCCATCAATTGCTCCTGCTCCGAGACAGACTTTATTTTGTGGATTATCCAAAATCAGAAAGTTTTGAAGCAACTGAAAAATATTTTCTGTAAAACCCTTTCACCAGGCTCAGATTTTAGAGCAACAGACTCTGACATTGACAGCTGTGTGCACAAGAAGAGACTCATAATTGTTTTATCGGTATGTTTTGTTACAGCAGTAGTTCTTTTGTCATTCTTGGTTTATAGGTTCTAGTTTTATCTTCGGTATTGCTGTGTTTTACTGAGAGGCTACAGATCACCTGGTCAACAAGAATGTTCATGGGTCATGAATGAGCTGATGGACAATCCACCTATTCAGCTTTGCCTTCAAAAATAGGTACTTCTTTTGTATCCCTTGTCAGCACAGCTTTTCAGTTATTTCACAACATCTTTGAACTGATAATTGTGTGTCTGGTGGCTTTCCTATAAGCCAGGGCAAGGTGGTAAGTTGTTCTAGAGGCACAGGTTCGAATAAACAATGTCCACACAGCTATGTCTGTTTCTTGACTTGTTAATTTATTAAATATCACTACAAGAACAACAAATAGCTTACAATAAAAAACATGTGGAGCTATGGAACCAAATGTTGCTGCCACCTGTTCCTGTCTAATAAGGGAAGGTTAATTAGATGTGAACAGGTGACCTACACTTACTCATCACCTTCTAGTGGTGAAATATTCATTGCATTCTTGGTCCTTCAAAAATGATTAAATAAACTAGTGCCTCATTTTTTAGCTACGTATTTAAAGAAGAATTTAATTGGTTTTATGCTGCATTCAACAATTTTTGGCAAAGATGTCATTGTTAGTTGTAGATCCATTCTGCAAACAATGCTCTTTTTCTACTCTTCTTGTGAATATACCTCAGAACTTTCCTTTTGAAACAAACATAAGTGCGACAATAGTGCAAACAGATTCATGTCAAATGAATTTCTTTCATCCTGACTAACATGGGTTGTTCTTTGTTGGGAGTCAAACAACTGTCTTTTGTCTTTCCTGACAAAAGGGAATGAGTATTACATCACTGATGCTTATAGGGAAACTCCTGTTTACTCTGGTACTGAAGCCTGATATCTTCATGTTTGTGTAGCTGCACGAGGCAATGATGTTTCAGCTCGCCAAAAGGTGTGAAGCCACACCAATGACCAGCCTGCTGCTGCACAGATATCACCAATAGAAATCCCACTGGGCCAAGCCCAGGAGGAGGCCATTCCTCTAGTAGAGTGGGCCCTCACTCCTATAGGACACTGTAAGCCCACTAAGGTGTAAGTCAGGGCTATAGCATCCACTATCCAGCAAAATCTCTGCTTCATAAATGGCAGCCTTTTAGAGCGGCCTTCGAAAGAAAACATAGAGCTGCTCTGAATACCGAAATGGGAAAGATCACTTAACATACACTCAAAGGGCCCAACTGGGGCCGAGTGGATTAGGACCCTGCTCACCTTCTGAATTGGGAAGCGCTAGACAGATTTGTAAAAGTGCATGGGCCCCGAGACAGTCCGAATGGTAGGACTGTATATTGATAGGCCACTCCCTTGAACAAGAATCTCAAGGAAGGTCTGTGATGGGGCGCTATCTGGATATGAAAGTAAGCGTCTTTCAGATCCACCGATATAAACCAGTCCCCGAGGCATACTTGCGCAAGGATCTATTTCAAAGTCAGCGTTTTAAACGGCCATCTCATGAGTGAGCGGTTCAGATTCCTGAGATTGAGAATGGCCTAAACCCGCCATCTTTCTAGGGAACGAGAAAGTAACGAATGTAAAAGCCCGACTTGCTGTTCACTAGAGGAACCTTTTTTTTTACAGCTCCTTTTCCAAGCAGTATTTGCACTTCAAAGAACCTAAGAATATGAGAATCGTTGTCCCGTACTGAAGTTTGAATAATGCCTCCGAAGTAAGGCAGCCTGCGTGCGAACTGGAGCGAGTAGCCTCGTTCTGTGGCTTTTAGAACCCAACTTGACACATCAAGTGTTTTTTTGAGTGGCAGTTCACCAAACAGAGGTGGGGAACTAACATTCATAATAATGAGTAGAGGACAAATGCTCGTTTGAGTATTTGGGTCCGCTATCACAGTGGTAGTTTAAGCTCGATGTTAAGCCAAGGGATTAAGAGCAAGCGTGAGACTTCTTCAGTGGAGTTCCGGCCTTGGTGAGAACTGACCCTCTCTTCTTCCTCTCTGCGTTTGGATCAGGATGGATTCTGAGGCTCAGGGTCCAAAGTTACTCTGGTGCAGGGACCTTGATGCCTAGGAAAGGGGTAGCGCTTTGCTGTCTGGGGGTGCAGCTGAAGCCCAAGTTCAGACTCAGGCAGATTAGACTGCTGAGAGGATGGAGCATTCTGAATACTTGAAACAGCTGCTACACAGGAGCATTTTGGCAGGAAGTGACACATTGCCTGCGATGACACTGTAAACCATTCGCAGGGTCAAACAGTCCCTTGGGAAAGACTGGTGAGTCTAGACAGCCGACTTTGTTAGCGTCCCTGATTTCTGCCAGATTTAGGCAAAGGTGGCACTTCAGCACCACCAAGTTGGCCACGGCCTTGCTGAATGCCTGTGCAGTGGCCTTAGTTGCACGCACAGCCAAGTCACTTACTGTGTGCAGCTCTCTGAGGGCATCAGAACTCTGACAGACTCGTCCATGGTGCAGAAGAGTTTAGCCTGAAACATCTGGAGCACCACCATTGTGGCTGGGTAAGCACCGAACAGTTCTTCGTGAACTTCCAGGATGAACAGGGTGGGCTGCTGACGGGAAGATTGTTGATAGCGTCCCTTGACCCACTCGCCAAGGAGGATGCAGGTGCGCTCTTTTGAAGCCAGCCAAGCCAGGCTGAGATCCTCCACAGCCTTGGTTAGAATGCAGATCAGCTCGCTGTCCACGCTGGGCTGTGTTGCTTGCGTCGGAGGGAGGGTCCACTCTTCTGCATCTGAAGCTGTCATTGACATAGAGTCATCCATTACAGCTTCTACCTCAGACCCTCCAAAGGGCTCACAGCTGACACAGGTGAATTGAGGCATTGCGGGGAGTTGTTATTTTTATAGATTTGTGAAATGAATTTGTCTTGTTGGAAGGAGTTATTTTGCAATGATATTGTTTAATAATAGTATATACACACAATCTCTGAATTGTGCACACAGTAATACATCACAAAATTCCTGAAGAGAGTGTATTTCTTTCAGTTGTTGCAATCGGAGTGCCATGTATTTAATAAACCCCGCAGTGTGACTAAGTGCTGAGCATGTATTCAACGCTGAGCGCAGAGAGCTGAAAAATAATAGAATAAAGTAAAGTAATAATAAAATAAAGTAATAGAGGAGATGTTAATACTGCTGGTCTCTGACCATCCAATTCTATACCAAATGACATTCCTGGGCTACCACAATATTAGTATGACAAATAATACATAATTTTACATTTTATATTATGCATCATTGTATTCAGAAGGGTACTTCTTCATTCTAGATCTACAAAATTAAACTCAAGCCTACTTCCCTGTTACATCCTTTCACCCATAGTTCCCCACTTAAAACCATGGCATTTGTTCCTCATTATTAAGAACTCTCCCAAGGCTGGCTCACATTTTTATGACCGACTGAGAAATTGAGATCACTCAAGATGAATTTCTTCACTGTAAGTGCTTTCATGATTTATTTTTCCATAAGTGCTGGAGAATCATGCACAAAAGTAAGTTGTTGTTGTTCGTTTAAATCAGTGTTATTCATAACTGTTTTTATGGCTGTTGTGACATTTGAGAATTTTTCTTCGTTCATTCATTTAGATTACTGAGAATCTGCACTACTCATGTATAGGAAGAAACCTCAGCTATATACCAGCCAGTATTCCTTCCTCCATTCAAACTCTAGATTTCAGTTTTAATGTTTTGAAACACTTAAAGAAGACTGTTTTCCCAGTTTTGTCTTTTCTACGAGTGCTTGATCTGTCAAGGTAAGCAGTATTGTTACAATCTAAATATATTGTATGTGTTGCTCTATAAATTGTACTAAATTTCTGTATTTGCTTTCAGATGCCAAGTCAAACACATTGAAAATGATACTTTCTACAATGTGAAGAATTTGACTACTTTGATTCTCACTGGAAACCCTATTACATATTTTGGACCTGGATGCTTGAATTCTTTACGTAATCTACAAAGACTAGTTCTTGTGGATGTTGGTCTCTCATCCTTACAGATTCAAATGAATAACCTAACCAAGCTGCAGGAGCTTAGAGTTGGAACAAATAACATCCAAAACATGTCTCTCCCTCCATTCATGAGCTTCTTCAAAGACTTCAGTTTACTTGATCTACATGCGAACAACATATCTGTCATCAAAACTGATCACACTGTTGTGTTTCAAGAGATCGGCAGAAACATGACTTTGATTCTCTCTAGGAATCCGTTATTATACATCGAACCAGGAGCTTTCAAAGACATTTATCTCCGAGAACTGGACATCCGATCTGCCTTTGCTTCATCTGCTGCTCAGAAAGCTGGTCTACAAGCTCTATATGGTTTAAATGTCAAAAGGCTAATGTTTGGAAAGTACAGGTGTGATTACAAGATTTTGTCATCGGATGCAAACTATTTAGATGGTCTTTGCTTTATTAATTTTCATGAAGTATTTTATTACATGAAAGAAAGGCTTGATGTGCCAGTTAATATCTTTCGCTGTATGATAAACGCCACAATTGTAACTGTGAAGGGTGGTCTAATTCGTGAAACAGCGAATGTGCCATTTCATGAAATCAAGGAGCTTTATTTGATTTCCAATCAATTAGATACTGTGCCAGGGAATCAACTTTCACATCTCCAGACTTTAGAAAAACTAGTATTTACAAACAACGATGCAACCCATATTCCAGACTTCATAGACATGCCTAGGCTTCAGTACGTGGATCTGAGTTCAAACCAAATTACATTAACATCATGCTGCCCATTTTTTTCTGGCACCCCTCACTTGAAGTATTTAAATTTGAGTCTAAATCCACAAATTGGTCTTTCTATAGGACCATTTGACGGACTTGATTCTCTTGAGATTCTAGATTTCCAACGAACAAGGGTTATGGGTATGGGATACCTTTCAATTTTCTCTAACTTAAAGTATTTGAGGTATCTGGATATTTCTTACTCAAGTATCACCTTTGTTAACATATATTGCTTTTATGGGCTGAGTAATCTTAATGTTCTCAAGACTGCTGGCAATAAATTTCAGGGTGATGTAGCAAGATATTTATTTAATAATCTCACTTTACTAGAGCACCTTGACATGTCATACTGTCGTGTGGTAGAGTTACATCCAAGTTCATTCAAAAATCTTCAGAGGCTTAGACTTTTAATTTTGAGTGGAAACAATTTAATGACCATAGATTTTCTGGCCCTCCAACACCTAAAACAATTAACATCACTTTATGTTGATAAAAACAGCATTACTAGCATCCCACTTTATGTTCTCCAAAAGTTACCCAAAAACCTTATAGAGTTTGATTTGTCCTCCAACCCCATCGATTGCTCCTGCTCTGAGACAGACTTTATTTTGTGGATTATCCAAAATCAGAAAGTTTTGAAGCAACCAAAAAATATTTTCTGTAAAACCCTTTCACCAAGCCCAGATTTTAGAGCAACAGACTTTGACATTGACAGCTGTGTGCACAAGAAGAGACTCACAATTGTTTTATCTGTATTTTTCATTACAGTCGTAGTTCTTTTATCATTGTTGATTTATAGGTTCCAGTTTTATCTTCAGTATTGCTGTATTTTACTGAGAGGCTACAGATCACCAGGTCAACAAGAATGTTCCTATGACGCATTTGTGATTTTCTCCAGCTATGATGAAATCTGGGTCATAAATGAGCTGATGGAGAATCTGGAGAACGGTGTTCCACCTATTCAGCTTTGCCTTCATATGCGGGACTTTCAAGCAGGGAAGTCCATCACCTCCAACATTATCGATGAGGGAATAATGGGCAGCCGGAAAATCATTGTGGTTGTGTCCCAACACTTCATTGATAGTGACTGGTGTCGCTTTGAGTTTGAATTAGCTCAGTCTCGATTTATGATGGAGCGCAGTGCCAACATCATCATCATCATTCTGGAAGATGTCGAAGAGAGAAAGACTAAGAAAGTGCTTGGACTTCATAAACATCTGAAAAAGAACACGTACCTGAAGTGGAACAGAGACCCTTTGAGTAACATGAGATTCTGGATACGCCTCAGGAAAGCTATTATTGCCACAAACAAATAATCTTACATATATGTATGTTGCATATATGTTTTAAATAAATAAACTTTTGCCTCTTTTTCAACCACAAGAAGAATTATTGCATTTTATGTTGAGTTAAACCATTTTTCCCAAGGCAAAGCTCTTTTTAAAAACTGCATATAAAGGGCTTTCTATGCATCATGGGAATGCACGTTGGAAATGAATAACTTCCCTTTAAAAACAAAAGAGAAGTGAGAGATGTTTACACACATGCAATGCTAAGAAAAAAGAGAATAATAAGATTTATGACAAATGTGATTTAAATTGAACGGCTTCACACTGATGAGAAAAGCTCGTAGTTTGACATAGAATCTAGAATCTCCTGTCTCACAGTTTGTTCTTTGTCACAACAAGTTTTCCATAGATCTCACGCAAGATTATTTCTAACAATGACTGTGTCATTTGGGGAACGGATGATTTTCCTAGGCTCAGTCTTAATTTCGGTGAGTTCTGGACAAGGACGGGAATGTACCACGGTAAGAACAACACTTAATGTAGTTAAAATAGTTTATATGTAAGTTTTAAAACTAGGTTCTCAGAGAATACTGTCTGTTTATGCAGGCCTAATAATTAGCATAGTAGTATTTTTTTGTTAGTGTTACTGTTATTATTATAGTAAGTTATAGTATTATAAACATACAGGGCTTCTGAAATTATTTTGCATTAATTTGACTCATGTTTGTTGAGATTGAAATTTTTTTTAGAATCCCCTGAAACCAAAATATTATATTATTGTTTGTTTGTTTTCAAATATATTAGTAACTTCCTAATGAACCTTGTTTTTCAAGAAAAGGGAAAGAGAGATTTCGTAGTATGCAAACATGCACTTTTCAGAGCTTTCTATCTATCTATCTATCTATCTATCTATCTATCTATCTATCTAATAAAAAAGGAAAAATGTTTTGGTGTCTCTCAGACAGAACATGAAGGTTATGAAAATCAGAAATACCAAAAGTTACAGTCAAAAAAAAAAAAAAAAAGGGCCTTTCCTGTGTCTTTCTTTCATTTCTAGATAATAGAGAATAAGGAGTACTCATGCTCTGGGAGAAATTTGAATCATATTCCCAACAGTCTTCCCTTCACTGTGACATCTCTGGATTTCAGTTTCAATTTCCTGAGCTCTTTACATAAGTGTGTATTTCCTGTGTTTTTCAATTTACAAATCTTGGATCTCACAAGGTAAATCAATGATCATAAATCATTATGCATTACCATTAAAGCATGTTTGCTATTTTTTAAAATGTACTCTCTTTTAATCTTGTTGCCTTTCAGATGCCAAATCAAGCACATTGAAAATGATACTTTCTACAATGTAAAGAATTTGACTACTTTGATTCTCACTGGAAACCCTATTACATATTTTGGACCTGGATGCTTGAATTCTTTACATAATCTACAAAGACTAGTTCTTCTGGATGTTGGTCTCTTATCTTTACAGCTTCAAATAAATAACCTAACCAAGCTACAGGAGCTTAGAGTCGGGACAAATAACATCCAGTCCATGTCTCTCCCTCCATTCATGAGCTCCTTCAAAGACTTCAGTTTACTTGATCTACATGCCAATAATATATCTGTCATCAAAACCGAGGACACAGTTGTGCTGCGAAAGACGGGCAAAAACGTGACTTTGATTCTCTCTAGGAATCCAATATTATACATCGAACCAGGAGCTTTCAAAGACATTTATCTCAAGGAGTTTCACATACAATCTGCATTTGTTTCATTAAATGCACAAAAGGAGGGTTTAGAAGCTCTAACTGGTCTCAATGTGGATAAGTTGTTCATAGGAAATTACAGAATGCAGTGGAGAGTCAAGGTGTCAAATACAAGTTATCTTGATGGTCTTTGTTCATTTAATTTCAACGAAATATATTTTATTCAGAAGGAATGGTCTGACAATAAACTCCACTTGTTCCGCTGCATGATCAATGCAACAAAAATCACCTTGAAAAGGTCATATATTAAAAGCATGGAACATATTCAATTTCACCGTCTTAAGGAACTGTATTTAGGGCTGACCTCATTATCTGTTGTACCATTTATTTCACAAATACCCAGCTTAGAAAAACTAGTGGTGAAGAATAATATGCCATTAACATTTTATGGTATCAGTGATTTACCTCTTCTTCAGTTTGTAGATTTGAGCGGAAACTTTTTAATTTTGAAGGACTGCTGTTCCCGATTTTTTCAAAGGACACCAAACATTCGTTACATGAATTTAAGTCAAAACACTGAGATAGGGATGAACAATAAGCCATTTTCTGAGTTAGACTTGCTTGAAGTGTTGGACATCCACCGTACAAAACTAGTTCTAGTTTTTTACTTCGGATTTTTAAGCGGTCTGAAAAACTTAAAGTATTTGGATGTTTCTTACACGAGTGTTACTTTCACGAGACAAATCATTTTTCAGAAACTGAACAATTTGACTGTGCTTAAAATGGCGGGAAACAGCTTTCATGGTGATGCATTAAGTTATCTCTTACAAAATCTAACAAATTTGGAGGTTCTTGACATCTCACACTGTGGCATTGAAGAAATCTCCAGAAGATCATTTATCGGCACACCGAAAATACGGCATTTATATTTAAGTCAAAACAAGTTAATGGTTTTGGATTTTCTGGCCCAGCCAGATCTGAAACCTCTTACATCAGTTTATGTCAATAAAAACAGCATTACTAGCATCCCACTTCATGTTTGCCAAAATTTGCCCACAAACCTTTCAGAGTTTGATGTGACCTCTAACCCCATCGATTGCTCCTGCTCTCAGACAGATTTTATTTGGTGGATTATTCAAAATCAGAACATTTTGAAGCAACCGAAAAATATTTTCTGTAAAACCCTTTCACCAAGCTCAGATATCAGAGCAACAGACTTTGACGTTGACAGCTGTGTGCACAAGAAAAGACTCACAATCATTTTATCTGTATTTTTCATTACAGTCGTAGTTCTTTTATCATTCTTGGTTTATAGGTTCCAGTTTTATCTTCAGTATTGCTGTATTTTACTGAGAGGCTACAGATCACCAGGTCAACAAGAATGTTCCTATGACGCATTCGTGATTTTCTCCAGCAATGATGAAGTCTGGGTCATGAATGAACTGATGGAGAATCTGGAGAACGGTGTTCCACCTATTCAGCTTTGCCTTCATATGCGGGACTTTCAAGCAGGGAAGTCCATCGCCTCCAACATTATAGACGAAGGAATAATGGGCAGTCGGAAAATCATTGTGGTAGTGTCTCAACACTTCATTGACAGTGCCTGGTGCCGTTTTGAGTTTGAATTAGCTCAGTCTCGCTTTATGATGGAGCGCAGTGCCAACATCATCATCATCATTCTGGAAGATGTCGAAGAGAGAAAAACTAAGACAGTGCTTGGACTTCATAAACATCTGAAGAAGAACACGTACCTAAAATGGAGCAGAGACCCTTTGAGTAACATGAGATTCTGGATACGCCTCAGGAAAGCTATTTTAAATCATTAATCTAGGCATATATGTATGTGAATGCATGTAATTTGAAATGAAATAAACTGAAGTGGACAGTCATTTTTCACAAGGCAAACTGTCTGTAATGCTCCATTTGGTGTGTTTTCGGCTCCTCTTGGCATGTACTTCTCTTTTGAAACAAAGGTGAGAAGTGAAACATGAGTAAATGAGAGTGCAGTATAAACAGAACTATATTAAACACTTGTTGTTCTTCTCAGAAGTGTTACTGTTACTGGAAACATTGATGTGTGTGGATTTATTAAGTAATCTTCTATAAACAGCAAAGCAACAGCAAAGTTTCTTAATTTTAGAGCTAAATTTCCAAGTATGTAAAAAAAAGACAAGAATTGAAGTGTACAATTTTCAGTTGTACAACACTGAGAAATCAAGGTGGTATTAACCGCTAGATGAAATTTACCCAGCGTTAACTTCTTTGAAACTGACACCATAAAAATGTTCACAGCTGAACCGCAGTCTTTTACTCACCATTATGGTTCACCATCAACACAATGGCCTTGTGTGTGCAAAAGATGTTTACATTACAAAATGCACATATTTTCTTTTCTCTTTGTTCTGACATCAGCTGTCACACCTATTCAGGGGGTGTTACCATAACCTGGTAAACTGGTTTATCACTCATGCTTCGCATTCCTCTATATAACTGATGTGTCAGTACAGTTTCATTGAAACTACATTTTACCATCTTTGGATTACGCCAAGAGAGTTTAAACATGTCTCGGAGCAGTACAGCAAACCAAAGCCGTTACAGCACTCTGGAAAAACCCAGACGGTCTGGAAGATACAGCAGCTCCAGCAGCCGGAGCAGCTCTAGAGAAGTGCTGTGTGATTTTTGTCTGGTTAAGAAGAACAAGGCAGTGAAGTCATGTCTGACGTGCTTAACTTCATTCTGTGAGACGCATCTCCAGGCTCATTATGAGTATCCGGCTCTCATGAAGCACAAGCTGGTGGCGGCAACAGGGCAACTGCGTGAGAAGATCTGCGCAGAACATGATAAACTCTTGGAAGTTTTCTGCCGTTCAGACCAAGCATGCGTTTGTGTTTTGTGTATCATGGAGGAACACAAAAAACATGATATTGTTTCAGCAGCAGCTGAGAGGACAGAAAAGCAGGTGAGCTTATCAGCTGAGAGAACTGTCATGAAGATGCAGCGTACAGTTGCTATGCAACTCAATGCAACTAAATCACAATTATGAGTAAATTCAGTGCCTTCACACAGTGAGAAAGTTAACTGATCAATGTCTCACTAATGTACATTTTTTCAACAGAAACAGCTTGGGGCAAAATTGATGACTTCACAGCAGAAAATTGAAGAAAGGATAAAGAAATGGCAAGATCTCAGGCAGGCAGTGGCATCCCTAAAAGTAAGGTTTTTAGAATTTTCTGTTTATATCTATTATGTTACTTAAAAGGATAGTTCCCCCAAAATGTAAATCCTGTCTTTAATTATTCACACTCATGTAGTTTTATACCCGTAAGACCTTCGTCCATCTTCAGAACACAAATTAAGATATTTTCAGAGAGCTTTCTGACCCTGCATAGACAGCAATGCAAATGGCATGTTCAGGGCCTAGAAAGGACTATAAAATAGTCCATGTGACATCAGTGGTTCAACCATAATGTTATAAAATTATGAGAATATTTTTTGTGTGTAAAAAAAACAACAAAAATAATGACTTTATTCAACAATTTCTTCTTTCTTCTCAACTACCATGACACATTCAGGTTCAAATATGTAAGGCTGGGCCAAAAATTGCAAGTCATCCACTTTTGTTTTCTTTGCACACAAAAAGTATTCTCGTAGGTTTATAAAATTAAGGTTGAACCACTGATGTCACATGAACTATTCTAACGATGTCCTTACTACATTTCTGGTCCATGAACATTTCAGTTGCGTTCCTGTCTATGGAGGGTGGGTAAGCTCTCGGATGTGAGTTGTGTTTTGTGATGAAGGTCTTATGGGTTTAAACAACATGAGGGTGAGCAATTAAAGACAGAATATTCATTTTTGACCTAACCCTTTATTTGCCCAATTTAAACTGCTTTATTTGTTATAACTAGTTAATGCATTAGGTAAGGGGTTTTCAAAGTGGGGTTTGTGAGGGGAATGCAGGGAAGTTGTGAGTTATTTGTTTACCTGCATTTACCTACCACATTTGTTCACCGAGATCTGTGAACAAATGTGTTGATCCCAAAAGACTGGGATCCCTGCACCTATCCTAAGTTGAGTTACGTTGAATTTTATTATAAAGTGTTCCTAAAAATAAAGGATCTTTATTGGCATCAGATTCTTTATGGATCCATGGGAACTTTCCGTCCCACAAAAGGTTCTTTATAGTGTAAAAAGGATCTTTAAATTTTTAAAATGTTTTTTCATACTTACAAATAAATTGCTTTTTAAAGAACTGTTTACTAAAAGGTTGTTTATGGAACTCCACAAGGTTTTTATGTGGCATCACTGCAACTGCATCACTTAGATCAATATGCTGTTTCTTGCTTACCAGTTCATTGGAGAGGCCATGAACTGCCTTTTTTATTATTATTATTTTGCACTGTTCTTTGAGGTCCACTTATAATGTAATCAAGATTTTTTACATCAAAAAACATCATAATTTTGAAGTAATAGCCTATTTTCTGTTTGAATAGGTATGGCAGATTGTTAACTCGGAAGTAAGCGCCTACTATGAGTGGCTAACGGTTTTGACAGCCTACATCCTTCACAGATAGACGCAGAAATACTCAGTACATATCAAACAATCTGTAATAACAGACAAAGCAATAGTGACCACATAATAAAAACAGTTACTCACACTTATGTGTTGCATCGTTGCTGTCGAATCCAATATAGTCAGCACAGCATCGTCTTGTAGTTTCAATCTTTCTGAAAATCATTTGTTG
Organism: Labeo calbasu; assembly: GCA_019740295.1. Lineage (NCBI taxonomy): Eukaryota > Metazoa > Chordata > Actinopteri > Cypriniformes > Cyprinidae > Labeo > Labeo calbasu. The sequence continues at coordinate 1,392 of JAHKKF010495818.1, read as the reverse complement.
AATTGTGCCTTGTTTGTAAATGAATGCACAGTGAAATAAAGTAAACAAAGGACCAAGTTCTCACTGATGCGGTCTAGAACTTCAATAAAAATAAAGTTCATCCACTCTTTCTTAATGTTGAGATCAGAAGGAAGGCAATTCAAAGAATATTTTTCCACAGCTTGGCACTGCACAGCGTCTTCTTGTATTTGGAGCCGTCTTTGCTGTTTGGTTTCTGAGTAGACCTGCATTTGTTTACATTACATGCACTAAACATTCCACAACCTGTTGTTTTGGCAGACTGGCTTCAATATAAGTTGTTTTTAGACTAACGTCAAAGTTTTGAGTTCTGAAACTTAGAGGATGTTTTTATAATATAATGACCTCTTATATGTCAAAAGATCAAGGGAATTTTGGTTTCTCAGTTCATGACCTCTTTAAATATTAGAATGATGCATTGCATCTGTATCTAATCTCTTAAATGTGAGATAACATTTGATTGGTAAATGAAATATGTGAATAACGCTCAATGTCTCACCCATATTATTTTCCTCATTACAGCATTCATCTCAGAGTCTACTGGATGAAAATGAACGTATTTTTGCTGAACTGCTGAGGGCACTAGAGAGAAGGCATGGAGAAGTGAAGGAGATGATCCGAGCCCAGGAAACCCTTCTGCTGACACGTGCGGAGGGACACCTGGCCAGGTTGGAGGAGGAGATTACTTTACTGAGAAAAAAACACACTGACCTGGAGCAGCTGTCCCAATCTGACGATCATATCCATTTCTTACAGGTATTGTTTAGAAGTACTGTGGCCCATAAGGCTTTTACATTTTGACTAAGTTCTCTACAGATAAAATAACATATCTGCTTATTTTTCATAGAGCTGGCAGTCTCTTTCTGCTCCTTCTGGATATGAAGACTTGTCCAAGGTGACATTAGCTCCTCACCACACTTTTGACGATGCAAAGAAAGCCATCTTTGACCTGAAAGTGCAGTTAGAAGACGTAAGCAAAGAAGAAGTGAACAAAATCTCATCAGCAGGTGCTCAAACCCATCTGTTACAAATATATGTGACTCTGGACCACAAAACCACTCATGAGCGTCTATCATCTGAAAGCTCAATAAATAAGCTTTCCATTAATATGTGGTTTGTTAGGATAGAACAACTATTTGAAAATCTGGAATCTGAGTGTGCAAAAAAATCACAATATTTGATCAAAAGTTGTCCAAATTAAGTTATTAGTAATACATATTACTAATCAGAAATTTTTGATATAATTTTTGAAAAGTTTTGATATATCTATGGTAGGAAATTAACAAAATATCTTCATGGAACATGATCTTTACTTAATATTCTAATGATTTTTGGCATAAATTTTATCATTTTGACCCACACAATGTAATTTTG
>JAHKKF010495813.1:0-10756 GCA_019740295.1 Labeo calbasu | reverse complement strand
GCAAATACATCACAATACCAATTTTTTAGTTAAATCGTGCATGCATTCAATTTATTATTACAGCCAGTGTTGAGGAAAGTTGCTTTTAAAACTAATGTATTACAATGTTGTGTTACTCCATGAAGAAGTAACTAATTGTATTACTAATTGTGAAAAGTGATGCATTACATTACTTATGCGTTACTTTTTGCCACCTGGGCTGGGCTTGCTTATTTATTTTTAGTAACAGAAAACTCAAAAGTTATATTTTTGGCAACTGCAAAGATCCTTTTTACACCAAAAGTGAAATTAATAAGCCTGAAGGAAGTGCCTTTGGTCTTCGCCTCACTCCCAATTTCTCAGTGAATAAATAGGAAAATAATGTAACTTGCATTATTGATTTGAAAAAGTAACTCAGATATTTTCTTGTAAATTGAGAAGTAATGCATTACTTTATTAGTTACTTGAAAAAAGTAATCTGATAACGTAACTCACATTACCTCCAACACTGATTACAGCTATGACAAATTCTTCATTATTTACTGCTTCTGTTTCTTCATCATTAAAATTGGCTTCAGTTACTCCAATTCTTAAAAATATTGGTGTGGATCATGAGGATTTTTAATTATTGGCCCAATTCCAACCTTCCTTTTATTTCAAAAATTCTTAAAAGAACAGTAGCAGTTCAACTTGAATTACATCATCTAAGTAATGACCTCTATGAGCGCTTTCAGTCGGCTTTAATCTAAACATGATCCAGAAACAGTCATTGAATGACATTACAACAAACAGTCTTCTTCTTGCAGCTGATTCCGACAAGCTAGTCGATCTAAATAAAAAAATTATATGATGCATAACAGGAATGACCCTTAAGGTGCAAATGTTCTTTAAACGAACAACAGTTATTCCTACACCATTTGAAATGAAAGGGAATTGCAAAATAGATTGCAATAAATTATTATATAAGCATTGTTATACGGAGCTAGAAGCCTCAGCTAGAGGACTCAACTCCTGTACATCTCTGTGTTGTGGTCTCTGTGTCCAACGTTTACTGAACGTTTGCAGGAGTCCACGCCGGCTTGACTCTGTAATCAATAGAAATGATATGATGATGGATTTAAAATGACACACACGCAAAAACACACGTTTGTCTAGCATTGGCTACCTTTCTGAGGTTTGGTTGATGAAGGTACAGACATGCATTTCCCAGGATCCTCGGTAACTACACCAAGGTTTCTGTTCCACTGGTTCCAGTTGACTTCCTCCACACTGGAAGAAAGAGGATGCTTCAGTTATTGCTTATGGTTTCACACAGATCAATACAGGGTAAGTGTTCATTATTATTTTGTGCTACATTTGTTTTTGCATTCAAAATGAATCATCCATTTTTAAATAGGAGACAAATACAGACTTCAGATCTTGTGGTTTCAAGTGGAAGCGAACAGGGTCACCTCAAGCACCAGCGTCGATCAGGCTCCTGCTCCCCGTCTAGTTCTTTCTCTTCCCCGGAGTGCAGCTTTGTCTTCAGACAGTGGGGAAGAATCCACTCCATGTCCAAGGTGGTGATTGCACGCTGTAAATAACAATGAACAACAAACAAAGATGACAAACCATTATAGGCATTTCGCACACTGCATCATTTAAAGGATTTACAATGTGTGTTTATTGCAGAAATGGGTAGACGGCATTAACTTTGCCTTTGATTTCACCTGTAGTTTCCAGATGTTGGTGCTCTCTACGGACATNTCCTCCACTCTTTGATTCATCAGAGCGATCAGCATGTTCAGCATCAAAATGTAAGTCATCACTATATACACAATTAGCAGCACATAGAAGACCTCTTTATATTGATACTGATCTGTGAACTCCAGATCTCCCATGCCAATCGTAAACTTGAACAGCTCCAGAGTGGTGAAGTAGATGCTCTTGAATGAGGGCTTCTTACATTGACTATCAGAATCAGTATGTCTACCGGCAGATCCCTCATCAAGGAGAGTTACCACGGCTGTTGAGTAAGAAACAAATCATTAACACACTCTAATTCAAACCAGTGGTTCAGTAAGATTTCTTAATTTTTGTCCTTGTTACTTTCATGACATTCATGAATGTATGCAGATATACCTGCTGAGAACCCAATGAGGAAGACCATGTATACAACAAGGAATCGACGAATTTCTCCCAGAACCATCTGACAATAATTAAAAAGGCATTACATGTGTTGCATAGCATCTTTCTAGTGCTACAGAAACCATACCTTACTAATACTCTACTCTGAAGGCAAGAGGAAAGGATGATGGATAAGAAAGAGAAATATCACTCACCTTTTGTATCATGACATTGTAGATTCCCATGTGTTTGGACCCCCTGGAGAAGTAGAGTAGATTTACCCAGCTCATGGCAAGACACAGAACTAGACAGGCCAGATATTGATCCTGACCAAAGTAGTACAGTAGAACACACGCCAGGAAGAGCACAGCCTGCAGAAAACTAATGCAACAAAAAGCGGGAATATAAACCATGCAGGCACTTAATAATCACTTAAAGGATTAGTTCACTTCCATAATAAATTTACTCACCCCCATGCCATCCAAGATGTTCATGTCTTACTTTCTTCAGTCGAAAAGAAATGAAGAGTTTTGAGAAAAACATTTTTCTTTTTCTTCACTTCAGAGGGGATTAACGGGTTCAAATTTTTCCAAATTGCAGTTTCAATGCAGATTCAAAGGGCTCTACATCTACCGAAACGATCTGTCATTTTCTCAAAAATGAATTTATATACTTTTCAACCACAAATGGTCATCTTACAGTAGCTCTGTGATGTGTATGCGCGCATTCACGTGGTTAGTTCTTCATCTGTATACTTCAGTTCAAAAACATTGGGTGGGCGAAAAACTCCCTAATATTTTCCCTCAACATCGTCCGACTTCGTTTTACCTTGTTTTCTAAAGGGTGTTTGACTTTCTTTGCACGTTTTCTTTGTAAACACTGGGTCGGTAATGCGTGAGGTTGAGCTACTACAAGAGAAGCATTTGCGGTTAAAAAATTATATGAATTGTAATTTTTTTTTTTTTAGAAGATAACAGATTCTTTTGCTAGATAAGACCCTATATTCCTCGGCTGGGATCGTGTAGAACCCTGTTAAGCTCCACTGAAATTGCCGTTGATCCCCACTATAGTCCACTACATGGAGAAAAATCGTGGAATATTTTCCTCAAAAACCTTAATTTCTTTTCGACTGAAGAAAGAAAGACATGAAAATCTTGAATGACATAGGGGTAAATTATCAGGAAAATTTTATTCTGGAAGTGAACTAATCTTTAGTAAGTTCTGTAGAAAAAATACTAGTGACTAGTGCAATTTAACTTTGCAGTGTGCATATGCAGAATATACAGTCATGGCCAAAAATATCAGCACCCTTGCAATTCTGTCAGAAAAAGCAACCCTTCTCTCAGAAAATTGTTGCAGTTGCAAATGTTTGGTACTTACTTTTTTTGTTGTTTGCATTGGAACAACACAAAAAAAACAGAGAGGAAAAGTCAAATGTGATACAGTTCCACACAGAACACAAAAATGCACTGGACAAAATTATTGGCACCCTTAACTTAATATTTAGTAGCACCCCCTTTGGAAAAAATAACTGAAATCAATCGCTTCCTGTAACAATTAATGAGTTTCTTACACCGCTCTACTGGAATTTTGGACCGCTCTTTTGCAAACTGCTCCAGGTTCGTTCAGATTTGAAGGATGCCTTCTCCCAACTGCTGCTTTGAGATCTCTCCACAGGTGTTCTATGGGATTCAGATCTGGACTCATTGATGGCCATTTCAGAATTCTCCAGCGCTTTGTTTGTAACCACTTCTGAGTGCTTTGTGAAGTGTGTTTCAGGGCATTGTCCTGCTGGAAGATCCATGACCTCTGGTGGAGACGCAGCTTTCTGACACTGGCCACTACGTTGCACCCCAAAATTCTTTGGTAGTCATCAGATATCATGATACCATTTACACAGTCAAGCCAGAAGCAGCAATGCAACCCCAAAACATCTTTGAACCTCCACCATGTTTGACTACAGGGACTGTGTTATTTTCTTTGAAGGCCTCATTTCTTTTTCCACAGACAACTGTTTACACTTCTTTCTTTTCTCCATGCTCAGTGTGACACACAACACAAAGTTTGAGTCAACTTTTCTCCATTTTAACTGGTTGCAAGTGTGATTACTGTATTGCCCACACCTGTTACTTGCCACTGGTGTGTCTAAATACAAATTACAGGAGGATCACATGCTTGAAAAGCAATTATTTATTAACATTTTAACAAGGTGCCAATAATTTTGTCCGGTCCATTTTTGAGTTCTGTGTAAAATTTTATCAAGTTTGACTTTTCTTCTCTGTTTTTTTGTGTTGTTGCACTGCAAACAAAAACAATAAGCATGTGAATACCAAAACATTTGCAATTGGAACAATTTTCTGAGAGAAGTGATGCATTTTCTGTCAGAATGGCAAAGATGCTGATATTTTCTGTATGTTAGGGGTGTAACGGTACACAGATGTCACGATTCGGAACATACCTTGGTTCGAGGGTCATGGTTCAATACGATTTCGGTACAACAGAAAAAAAAACAAATCTACTACGCTAGGTTTCTTTTCATTTATTTTAAACAGACAGTAGTACAAATTACAAAAAATAAATACTAAATATTACATCAAATTAATTTCATATATAGGCTATAAAATCTGCAGTACATATATACATACAAGGAATAAATATATTTAATTTAGTTAACTGATAAACAAGGGTAAAAACTGCGACACGTTGCTGAGTTTCAGTTCAGTTTTATGACAGAAAGGAAACTCAAATGGCAGAAAGCGACATTCTAATTGTTTTTTAAGTTGATTTTGCTGGTATGAGGAAAGTTGCAGTAATCGCGCCGGCGCACACAAAAGCAAAACATATCAGTTCCAGGCTCCTAGCATCGCTAACTTGACAGCGCAGCTGGTACTTTATCAAAATAAAACACAGTGAACCAAACATCAGCGCGCCCGCCTCACTGTGTCACCGTTAGAATGCGACTGAAGTACAAAGTTTATCATTTACATAATAAATAATAGTTTAGAATTTGGACGCATCGCAAATATGGAAATATTATGGAATATTTAGATTTGTGCCGAATGAAAGAGGTAGGATACAAGAGCACAAAGCTCCATTTCGCAAACAGTTGAGTGCGCAAGCCTTTAAAGTACCGTTATACTCCTCTGTCAGTGACAGATGCGTTTAGAATCAGCACATGATCACAGTCTGGTGGTCTTTGTTGCGCAGCTCCTGGCATTCGCTGTTCTTCTGCTGGCGGTTATCAAACAGCGTTGCATTACTGTGGGCGCCCCCTTCTGGAATGAGGGTGATTTGCCTGTATTCGTTGTAAGGCCTCATGCACCGAACTGAGATGTCCATACTGTGACGGTTCGGTACGAATACATGTATCGTTACACCCCTACTGTATATACATTGATTCAATTTATGATTTTTACATAGAATAATTATTGGCAAAGAATGTAATTTCAAGCATATCTTGATAGGAAGTGATTAATACTCAAATAAAACGAGAGACAAAGCACTTACAAAAGCTGATCGGTGTATCCGTCTATGAGCAGGGAATGAAATCCTGAACGCTTCCGTAATATATCTATTAACTTAAAAGAAGGAGGAATTCATTAATTTCTGTAAAAAATTAAGTTATACACAGTGATGGGAATAATGGCGTTATAAGAAAACAGCGCGTTACTAACGGCATTACCTTTTTCAGTAGCGAGTAATCAAATGTATTACTGTTTCCCCAATTGCAACACCATTACTGTTACTGATAATAAAATGTGGCGTTACTATAATTGAGCTGACTGAAGCCATTTTGTTCACGTTTGTTTACAGAGGTGATGTGGGCGTTTACCTACGTGTCTGCACGTCTCATGTGGAAGTTTAAAATTTGAAAAGCGGAGCTGTTCATGGGTGTGATTACATTAGAAATAATACGTTTAGATGGGAAAAACTGGAGCTCACGTTGGTATCATGCAGATTACTTTATCAGAGAATATTTATTTTCGACGTGACTTCATTTAAAAGTAGACATTTCAAGCTTTCTATACATAGATTTTTCATGTCTACGAGGCAGGTATTCACTGAGATTCAGGTTTTATTTATGTGTCTGTGAAGAGAGGTGACGGAGACCAAGACGGCAGAGAGCGCACACTGTTTATTTTATTTACAAAAGCACATTGCTATGTTGTTATTATACACAAATAAACGTAGACTTTGCAGTTTCAAATGGTATAACGTGATATTTAGCCCCTGCAAGGTGTCACATTGTCCCACAGCAACATTAAAATAGTTTAGATTATTGTACAATGTTTTATTCATTTATTGTATGTAATATTGGGGGAGTTATTTGACATATTTAAACATTTTTTTAAGAAAGTAACAATAGTTACTTTCCCTGGTAATTAGTAACTAGTAACTATAACTAATTACCTTTTTAAAGTAACATGCCCAACACTGGTTATATATGAATTAGTTTTAAACACACAGCACATACGTACCCCTTTAATAAAGAAGTAAATTGCTCCAATGGTAGTTATGATGTGTCCTGTCAGAAGCAGGTAGCCATTGCTATCTTTTCTATAAGGATATGGAGGCTTTGATGACTGAAAAGAAAAAAGTGGGGATGAGACATGGATTTAAATAGTGAAGCATTTAAGCATGCACAAAGAATGGTTTAAATCAAACACTGAACTGGAATTAGTTGCAAATATATGCATATTTCCAAGAGAAGCTTGTTTTATCTTCTCAATGTAGACAGACAAGGCCGTAACCATGTCTCGAGATCAGTGGCTGTATACCTACTTGGTTGTTGCTGAAGCCCTTTCCTTCTTGGTGGTGATAAGCTACTGCAGTGAAGATGCAAAGGTAGATAACATAAACGATAAAGTTGAACAAGAACATCCGTTTCGCAAATCTCTCCCACTTCTCTTCAATTAGTTTATTAAATGGCTCAATATTCAGCATCTCGAGGCGATTCTGAAATCAGATGAAATAACCAAGCAGGATGCTATAAACAGCATTTATCAAAATCCATACAGCTTCTTTACAAATGAATCTTTTAAAATAAAGTAGTAAAATCTAATTATGCATTTTAGATTTAACAATTAATTAATATTAAGTAAACAGGATGTCATCTCACAGGAATCTCACTGCCGTAAACGATTATCTCCAGTGCAGAGTTTTCTTCGTAGGTGTCAAGAGAGGCGAGGTCATACAGAGACGAGCACACTGGACCGTAGGCCCACTCCGTGATCTTCCGTGACAGATGTTTGCACCCCTTAAACTCCCGCTGCACAATGTGTTTTAACAGCTAGTTGACAAATGAAAAATGAAAATTACTGTCGAATATGTTTTATTTAGTCACTTTGGCAGTGCACTCATTTTAGTAATCAGCCAAGCCAGCAACAACATCAGCTAATGTAGAGAACAAATGCAAAATAATAAAGACATTAAACTGTGCCTTAAGGTTATGAAATAAGATTATGACTGTCACTGTAGACTACATGACTATGAATCAGTGTGGTGTCTGATTTAATGCCATGTGCTGAAGGGTAACCATCTCAAATCACATGAGGACTAATCATCTACACAAAATCAGGAACATCCATAAACAGAAAACAGAACTGACACTTAAAGAAATACACACTGCTTTAAACGAATCACTACTTCAAAAAAAAAAAAAAAAAACACTAACAAATTAAGGTTTACCCCCATTTTTCCTGTTTTGGCAGCTAGTTTGAGTGGGGTGAGTCTTTCTTTATTTTCAATTTCCTCCAGCTTGATCTTGGGGTGAAGTTGGTCAGATCTGATTAATATGTGGTCGTACATGGCATTGACAAACTCTGTGTTTTCAGGACTGTTATCAGCTATGGATACTAGTGCGTGAAGCACTGTGTTTCCATGAGAGTCCCTCTCCCTGACATCCACTGCCTGGTATGGGTTGTCCATAAGGAAGTCAACAATGTCTGGCTGATTAGTGCAAGCGGCCAGTGACAAGGGCAGCTCACCTGCGCACAAAAGGTGTAAACAGTCCAAGTAAGCCTAGGTATCCTAAAAAGTGGGTCAGTAGCAATGAAAAAACTGAGTAGAATTTGAAAAGGATGTGCTTTTAAAATGCAACATTTGTACTGTATAAATTGTTTTTAGAATTATGAGTCATCTCCCAAAATCACTGCCTTTTGAGTATAATCAATAAATAATTAAACATAGAATTAGACCAAGACCAAGGCTGCGTCCGAAATCACATAATTCCCTAGTTTGTTTTTTGGACAAAGCCCTTTTTTACTATCTCTCTTGTAAAAATAAATATTTTGACACGTGATCGCCCTCCAAAATTAGGATGTTCTTGGTCATCTGAAAAGAGAGATTAAAATACTGCTTAGGTACACTGTAAAAAACATTCTGTTGAGTCAACTTAAAATAATCTGTTACCGTGCTGCCTTAAAAATTATAGGTTCAGTCAACTCAAATAAGTTTAGTTAACTTGTTAAGTTGTACTAAGTGGCAACTTAGATATTTGAGTTGACTAAACTAAAAACTTGGTTTGTTAAACTTAAAAGCTGGGCTTGTTGCCCAGCTGCCTTAAAATTTTAACATTTAATCAACTTGATTATCTAAGTTGTCACTTAATGCAACTTAACATGTCAAGTTGACTAAACTTTTTTGAGTTGACTGAACTTAAAATTTTAAGGCAGTGAGGTAACAAATTATTTTAAGTTGACTCAACAAATAGTTTTTTACAGTGTATGTAAAAACTATTACACAGTTCTAAAAAGAACTATAGTATATAGTAAAGCTTGTCTTTAAAGGGGTCATCGGATGCTAAGTTCACTTTTACATGTTGTTTGAACATTAATGTGTATTGGCAGTGTATTTACAAATGTACCCTATAATGATAAAAAACCATGCAGTGGTTGTAAAAATATCCCCTTTGTAAAAATATCCCCTTTTTCAAATCGAGCCATTCTCAGATGCCTGTCGTTGTGGCGTCACACCAACAGAGGCCGCTCCCACAGTAGTTGATTGACATGAGCGCTTTACCTCAGATCAGCTGTAACAGTCCGACCTCTTTGTTTCGATGCCGGAGCAGGGAAGTAAGTTAGACAAGAATATCTCTGATTGTTGTGTTGTTGGATGTAATAATGAACATAGTGGTCGTCATTCACTCCCGACATCTGAGCTGCTCAAGAAGCAGTAGATTATATTTGTTTGTGAAGGGAATGCGCCTCCCGATCTACATATATCCGTCTATATTTGTGAATCATTCATGATCCAGCTTCACTTACAGCAGAAGTGAGTATAAGGGTTTTTTTATGAATCTTTGCAATCGCCTCTCCTAATAATGTGCTAGTTAGCGGCTAAGTTTAGCGGCTAAACGTGGCTAAATACGGCTAAAGTAAACAGGCTCATCTCTCCACAGAGAGGAGAGAGGGGCGGGGTGAGCAGAGCTCATTTGCATTTAAAGCAGCCTCGACCAGAATGATATAATTTTTGCAGAGCTGATTTTGGCAAGGTAAAAAGGGTCTTGTTTTACACAACCACTGAGAATTTTTAACCAAAGTATATTATAGACTTTTCACTAAGACCCTAAAGAATCACATCAACTTGTGGAAAATGGGCATCCGATGACCCCTTTAACAGGGATGAAAAAATATTAAATTTTGAGGTAGAAAAATAGTCATAAAATAGGAAATCACGTAGCTTGAGATAGCACAATAAAATTTCTTTTCATTTTAAGTGGTCCTCATTTCATGGATATTTAAAAAAAAAAAGTTGCTTAAAATTATTTTATATTTTTCTTTTTCCAAGTTGAAAAGGCACCGATTTCATGGAATGACCCGTATATTAGTCTTGCAAAAGTTTAACCATATCCTTAGACCTACCAAAATAGAAGCATGTTTCTTGATTGGGCTGAAAGAATTTCCCACAGGCCTTAGCATGGACGTCAGCCCCCTTTTTAACAAGCATCTCTACAAATTTTGCACTCCTCCTTTCAATTGCAACATGTAGTGCGGTCTGACCTGTCTCAAAGAGATAAGATGATAACATTGCAAAATAATTGGGTTGGACTGTGCGTTAAATATGATCAGTATTCTGTTGATTAATAACAAACTAATGTTAGCTACTATAAAACGAGATGATAATAATTACGCTAATAAAAATATGATGTAAACTGAAGCTATGGCTCTGACCTTTGTAGTAACTGTCTGTGTAGGCAGAATTGACAAAATTTTTTAAATCTCCCGTTTTTTCTGCAATTTCCAGCAGATGTTCAATTGTGTCGTTCTCGCCGTTCTTCAAATTTAAAAGTGCTTTCAGCAGAGCTGTCTTTCCATTGGACTTATCTAAAGAAGATATAAGAAGTAGTTTTATTATTTAATTACTTTAAGTACTCTTCTGTGTATTCTTTGTGCATTATACCATTCAAAAGTTTGGGGTCAGTCAGTGTTTTTGTTGTTTCTCAAAGAAATTAATACTTTTATTTAGCAAGGACACAATAAATAAATCAAAAGTGATGGTTTTCAGTGAAAACTAAATCAGCATATTAGAATGATCAAGTATCATGTGACATGTAATGACTGCTGAAAATTTAGCTTTGCCATCACAGGAATAAATTGCATTCTAAAATATATAGAACAGTTATTTCTCAATATTTCTGTTTTTACTATATTTTTGATCAAATAAACGCAGG
>JAHKKF010495812.1:0-11888 GCA_019740295.1 Labeo calbasu | reverse complement strand
ACCTAAACTGTTTGCGAGTGAGACGTGCGCACGAACTGAACAACGAGGGCAACGTATCAAATTTATGTTTTGCTTTTACTTCTTTTACTTGCTCCTCAACAGTTCAGGCTCATTTTGTCAAACATCTCAGGCTTATTTTATTTTTTAGGTGTTTGGTATCGTATTTCGCCTCAGATGTACTTTGATTAATCCCGAATGACAAACAAAATGGCTTACTTTAAAGGGAAGCTCCGAATCCTATACTTCACCACAGTAAATGTGGGTATTTACTATGATCAAAGCCGTAGCGTTTTAAAGCCATTATGCAACCTGGAGCGTTTGATCTTCCTGTGAACATAGGAAGCAGCGGTCATTTGCAGTTCACCCGCATTCTGAAGCACAAATAAGACCTTTTTATTAAAGAGGTGTGACAAAAAATATTTAATTCCTTCCTACTCCTATAAATACAAAAATATATGTGGTTTGGTTTACTCTAATTCTCGATTTGTTGCATTATTCTGGTCTAGTATCATATTTTAGGTGTTATTCCATAACAACAGTTAGTTTTCTTATTATTTCTAAATATTGAAAGTCAATTATTGTAGTACTGTTAGACTTTTTACGATCATTTAAAATTTACATTATATAGACTACTGTTCAAAAGTTTATATATGCTCCCCAAAGCAGCATTTATTTAATCAGAATTACAGTTTTTTTTGTGAAATATTACAATTTAAAATGAGTGCTTTCTATTATAATAAATTGTAACTTTTATCATTTTAAGTATTGCTGTGAGAACAAATATGAATTTTCAGGAGTCATTACTTTATTCTCCGTCACATGATATTTCAGAAATCATTCTAAACCAGCTACTTCATTACTTAAGTGTGATTCTTTTAGTTTCATTTTTTGATTAACCTACACTACCAGTCAAAAGTTTCTAAACAGTAGGATTTTTAATTTTTTTTTTAAAGAAGTCCCTTCTGCTCATCATTTATTTGATCCAAAATACAGCAAAACAGTAAAATTTTTAAAGATTTTTACTATTTAAAATAACAGTTTTTTTTTTTGAATATGTTTTAAGATGTAATTTATTCCTGTGATTTCCAAGCTGAATTTTTAGCATCATTACTCCAGTCACATGATCCTTCAGAAATCATTCTAGTATTCTAATTTGCTGCTTTAAAAACATTATTATTATTCTGTTAAAAACAGCTGAGTTTTTTGTAAGGTTTCTTATTTATAAGATTTCAGATAAGTGAAATTGAAATCTTTTGCAACATTATAAATGTCTTTTGATCAATTTGATCATCCTTGCTAAATAAAAGTTTTCATTTCTATAATTTCTCATTTGTCACTGAAGACTGGAGTAATGGTGCTGCAAATTTAGCTTTGATCACAGGAATAAATTACATTTCATAATATATTCAAATAGAAAGCAATTATTTGAAAAAGTAAAAATATTTCACAATATTACTGCTTTTTCTGTCTTTTGGATCAAATAAATGCAGGTTTGGTGAGCAGAAGAGACTTCTTTAAAAAAAAAAACATGACAAATCTTACTGGTCAAAAACTTTTGACTGGTAGTGTAAGTTCAAAAGAACAGCATTTATTTTAAATAAAAATCTTTTGTATGATTGTAAATGTCTTTGCTGTCACTTTTGACAAACGCTGAGTGAAATTAAAAAAAAGTTTGAATGATAGTGTATATAGTTAAAAAAAAAATGGAATTTTTTCTTACTTTAAAAAAATAATTTTAGTTTAGCTGTTTTCTCAGTGTGAGTCAGTTTAATTGTGATATATTGTGTGTTGTTGTGTCACTCAGCTGCTGCTGCAGAACTTCAACAGAGTGAGGCGCTGTATCATGTTCCTGATCAATGCTGGCTGCTATATCAACAGCTGCTTTGAGTGGGAGTCTCCTCAGAGGAGCATCTGTGCCTTTCTGGTAAGGACCAGTATGCATTCAACCACACCAACAGACACATACAGTGGCTCCAGAATGTATTTGGACACATTTGCCTTTGAATTTCATCATATTAACATTTTCATATAATATTTATTTCAGAGTTCACTTGATGACCCTAGTAAAAAATAATAGATTTAAAATACATTTATTTTATACTAAGTATAGTTCAAGTTTAATAACATTTACTGACATGATATAAAAAGTATACAAAAGTAGTAATTGAACTTTATTTGGAGTACTACTTGTGCACAATGCACATTTCTTTCCAAATAATATTGGTCTTTAAATACAAAATATATTTAAAGTGTACCTAAAATATACTTGCAATAGTCCTCTTTAGCACAATCAAATATACTTAGTTGGACTTCAGCACTACGTCTGCACAATTAAAGTGAATTAAGTACAAAATTAGTTGGTCCAGACTTTAAATATGCCAGTTTAGTATAATAAAAGTACAATTGCTGGGTGTTTTTATTAAGTACATAATATGTAAATGTATGTGAAGTATACTTAACATGAAATAAATGTATTTTAAATACATTTTAGTAGATTTATTTTTCCCTAAGGGAACGACATCCGTGGTTACACGTACTGTATGTGAACTGAGCAGAACTTTATACATACACTTACATGACCTTGGGATGAATTGATTGCTAAAATGTGATGCTAACTCTGAGAAGAGCACTCTGGTATTTTGTTATCAATAGCAGATTTGAAACAGCAAAGAAATTCAGTTTATTTTCTCAAAGTTAGTGTCATTTTTCTGATCATCCAAGGTCACTTGAGTAAATCAAGTCAGTAAGGTCTTCTTGGTTCACACACGAGTAACTATAAAAGAAGTCCACTTCCAAAACAAAGATTCACATATAATGTACTCACCCCCTTGTCATCCAAGATGTTCGTGTCTTTCTTTCTTTAGTCGTAAAGAAATGATGTTTTTTGAGGAAAAAATTTCTGCGTGTTTCTCCAAATAATGGACTGATATGGTGCCCCGATTTTGGATTTGGATTTTGCCAGCCGAGGAAGAAGGGTCTTAACTAGCGAAAACGATCAGTTATTTTCATAAACAAAATACAATTTAGATACTTTTTATTCTCAAATGCTCGTCTTGCCTTGCTCTTGTTGAACTCTGTGTATTCTGCCTCAAGACGGTTAGGGTATGTCGAAAAACTCGTATTTTCTCCCTCAACTTCGAAAATGATTTCAAAATCATCCTACATCGCTGCAGAAGTACCGACCCAGTCTATGCAAAGTGAACATGCAAAGAAGATCAAACACCTTTAACAAAAAAGGTAAAACAGCGATATAGGGCAATTTTGAAGTTGAGGGAGAACATGAGATGGGAGTTTTTCGACGTACCCTAACTGTCATGAACCAGAACAAAAACAGTCCAGGCAGAGCAAGACAAGATGAGCGTTTGACATTAAAAAGTATATAAACTGTATTATTTTTATGAAAATAACCGATCGTTTTGCTAGATAAAACCCTTTTTTCTCAACTGGGATTGTTCACAACTGCATTTGGGATTGTTTGAAGCCGCATTTAAACTTCATCTTGGAAGTTTAAAATCAGGGCACCAAATCAGTCCATTATCTGGAGAAAAGTGTTGACATTTTTCCTCAAAAACCATAATTTCTTTACGACTGAAGAAAGAAAGACACGAACATCTTGGATGACAAGGGGTAAGTACATTATATGTGAATCTTTGTTTTGGAAGTGAACTTCTCCTTTAACAAAGAACATGATCCACTAGCATTTGATGATACGTTTATCTTTACTTTAAGAGTATGTCTATTGTTTTATCACTTAAAACCTAACAACCCTAAGTACTTTACTTCAAACATGCATTCTGTATATTTTCTTTCAAAAATAATTGCCAGTTTATTTGGTGTTTTGTCTCTAAGGGAGTGATTTTCATATCTTTAAGTGCACTTTCTGCATTCACTTCGCATACACTAGACTTTATAAAATACTTTGACAGGTTCTGTGGTGATCCATTAGCTCCCGTGCACACTTTTCCCATCTCCCCGTCTGTTGTGTTAAAACTGTCCAGAATTTTGCCCATTTGTCTTTGACATCCTCCAGCAATCCTCTCAGATCTCCAGCAATACTCCGGCACCTCGGGTGAAGTTGTCTGAATTCACGACAGCCCCTTTCATAGCGAGGTGCACCTTCAGATTGTAATTGGACAGTTGAACCTTCATGAAAAGGACACCCTTTGTGAGTGGGCCGTGTGACTAAATGCTAGCACAGGACATGCTGGCTAATCTTTGCCTGTGATGCTGCATAATTTGCTGTAGGGCCTGTCTGTTTCGGGACTCGCGTGTCTTTAAGTGTCGCCGGGTAGGCCATTAACATTTGCTGCTTGACACATTTTAATTTCGGTACACTTCCGAAAGCAAAAGCCGAGGGCACACGCGTGAGCCGAGGGACAGCTGTATCGATCAGCTAACATTTTAGTTGAACATTTTTTTTCTTTTCCTTCATGGTTGTCGGGGGAAAAAACATCAATGAAAATGTCAGAGGAAGAAATGTCAAGAGATTTGAGGAGAATAAAACAAAACAATTACATTACATTTGTTCTTAATGTTCAGATGCTATTATAAAAATGATCATTCAGTCGCATTCAGGTTAGCACGTCTGACCCGGACTACCAAAGTTATCAAAATTAGCTCTGAAAGTGATTTTTTTTTTACTTTCTTCACAGTTGTCCCATTAGCTGGTAATGTTGTTCTTTGCAGTCTAAATCTCCCTCCTTAAGAGCTCTCTAATCATCACACTGATTTCTTTCTTTATCACCAGCCATCTGGTTCAGGTGAGCCTTCACGGCTGCGCTGAGACACACATCTGTGGCGTTCTGTCAGCCGCTGACAGTTGTAAGCCAAAAGAATACAATAGTCAGACACCGGCGGAGGTGATTTCGCATTCAAGAGCTGCAGAACCTCCGGTTCTTGCCGCACAAAGGTTAGCCAAAGCAAAGGGGCTGCTCGCGACGCGCAGATAAAACCAGCTGCGAGCGGCGGCGGTGGCAAGCCTTGTGATTTGCTATTCTGGTATTTTTAGGTCTGTGCCTTTTTGACATTTTAGAGTTCTTGTTTTTAGCTTAGGTTTTGAGGTTGGATTGGTGTTGTTGTTTATGTTGCTGGGATTTTGTTGCAGAAACTCTTCCAAAGATTTTTTTTGTGTGTTTGCTGGTGCTCCAAAAACTCTGCTCCTTTCCTTAAAGGTGAAGCGTGTAAGCGTGTGAGTAAAAGATTGTGTTGGATCCCAGTTTAATATGCAGAGCAGGCCATTTTTACGTTCACAAATTTTAAGCATGTAGACCTGTTTGACACTACCATACAGTGTCATTAGTTAGGGTGTGGGACCTATGGTCGACAGTCATTTTTGGCCGAAACATTTCTTATTATTATCATTGTTGAAAACAGTTGTCCTGTTTAATATTTTTGTTTTAAGATTCTTTGATGTTCAAACGAACATTATAAATGTCTATTCTGTCACTTTTGATTGGCAATGGCTAAAACCTTTTTTTTAATTTTTTTTTTTATTAGTGTATAAACCAGTTGTGCTGCTTATATTTTTGAAGAAACGGTGATCATTTTTTTCAGGATACTTTGATAAATAGAAAATTGAAATATGAATATTTTGTAACAATATCTTTAGTATTTATAGTAGTAAATTAGTATTCATTTATTTGACAGCCAGTGGCCAACAGTCGTCATTGGCTTATGTTGTGCTTCTTAATATTTTTTTAGAAACCATGATTCTTTTCTTCCTCCAAAATTGTTTGATGAATAGAAAGTTCAAAAGAACATCATTATGTTTATTTTGTCACTTTTGATCAATTTAATATATATTTGCTGAATTTAAGTATTATTATTATTTTTTTAAGCATTAGTTTGCGGTTCGGACTACCTATTTGGCAAGCAATGGCTGAAACTTCTTTTTTTTTTTTTTTAATTATCAATGTTGAAACCAGTTGTGCTGCTTAATATGTTTGTGGAAACCAGGCTTCTCTTTTTCAAGATTCTTTGATGTTCAAACGAACATTATAAATGTCTATTCTGTCACTTTTGATTGATTTAATACATCCTTGCTGAATGAAAGTGTTAATTTTAATTTAAAAAAGATGTTAATTTGGGGTTCGGACTACTTATTTGACAAGCAGTGGCTGAAACTTTTTTTTTATTATCAGTGTTTTAAACCAGTTGTGCTGCTTAATATTTTTTGTAGAAATGGTGATTATTTTTTCAGTATAATTTGATAAATAAAAAATTCAAAAGATCAGTTTATTTGAAACAGAAATATTTGGTAACAATATAAATAACTTTACTGTGACTTTTGATTAAATTAATGCATCCTTGATGAATTAAAGTATTAATTTATTTCAAAAATGGCATTAGTTTTAGTTTTAGCAATGGCTGAAACGTATTATTTTTTATTATTATCATGGTTGAAACCAGTTTTGCTGCTTAATATTTTTGTAGAATTGCAGAATTGTAGAATTATTTTTTTCAGGATATTTTGAGAAATAGAAAAAGAAAATTAAATAGACATTTTGTAACAACGTATGTATTTTTACTGTCACTTTTGATCAATTTAATTTGTCCTTGCTGAATGAAAGTACTAATTTATTTAACAAACAGTGGCCAACGGTTATCATTGGCTTATGTTGTGCTTCTTAATATTTTTGTAGAACCATGATTCTTTTTTCTCCCCAAAATTGTTTGATGATACAGAGTTCAAAAGAACATTTTAAATGTTTATTCTGTCACTTTTGATCAATTTAATACATCCTCGTTGAATGAAAGTAATAATTTTATATATATGTTTTTTAAAGGCATTAGTTTGGGGTTCAGGCTGTCTATTTGACAAGCAGTGGCTTTTATTATTATTATTATTATCAGTGTTGAAACTAGTTGTGCTGCTTAATATTTTTGTAGAAACTGATTATTTTTTCAGGATACTTTGATACTTTGAAGTAAATATCTTTACTTTTGACATTTTGATCAATTTAATGCATCCTTGCTTAATAAAAAAGTCTATCTATTTTTAAAAAAAAGGCATTAGTTTGTGGTTTGGACTACCTATTTGACAAGCAATGGCTGAAACTATTTTTTCTATTATCAATATATTATATCAATATCATATATCAATAATAAATTATTATCAATATCTTTACTGTGACATTTGATCAATTTAATGCATCCTTGCTTAATAAAACCTATTTGACAAGCAATAGCTGAAATGTATTATTTTTTTATTAGGATACTTTGATAAATAGAAAATTCAAAAGATCAGTTTATTTGAAACAGAAATATTTTTTAAACATATTTAAATCTTCTCTGTGACATTTAAAAAATTTAATGCATCCTTCCTAAATAAAAGTATTAATTTATTTTAAAAAAGCCATTAGTTTGGGGTTTAGACTACCTGTTTGACAAGCAATGGCTGAAACTTATTATTTTTCTAATATTATCAGTGTTGAAACTAGTTGTGCTGCTTAATATTTTTGTAGAAATGGTGATTTTGTTTTTTTCTTCAGGATACTTTGATGAATAGAAAATTCAAAAACAGTTGATTTGAAAAAGAAATATTTTGTAACAATATAAATATCTTTACTGTGCCATTTGATCAATTTAATGCATCCTTGCTAAATGAAAGCATTCATTTATAAAAACAAAAAAACATTAGTTTAGGGGTCGGACTAACTATTTGACAAACAGTGGTTGAATTTTTATTATTATTTTCAATGTTGAAACCAGTTGTGCTGCTTAATATTTTTGTGGAAATGGTGATTATTTTGTTATGATACTTTGAGTAGAAACTTCAAAAAAACAGTGTATTTGAAATACAAATATGTTCAAACAATATAAATATCTTTACTGTGCCTTCTGATCTATTTAATGCGGCCTTGCTATATGAAAATATTAATTAAACAAAAAACAAAAAAAAAAAAAAAACATTTTTGAGCATGGACTACCTACTTGACAAGCAGTGGCTGAACTTTTTATTATTATCAATGCTGAAACCATTTGTGCTGCTTAATATTTTTGTGTAAATGGTGATTAAGGATACTTTAAAAGAACAGTTTATTTAAAATAGAAATATTGAAAAACTATATAAATATCTTTACTGTGACTTTTGATCAATTTAATGCATTCTTGTTGAATGAAAGTATTTTGGGTTAGTTTGGGGGTCGGACTACCTATTTGACAAACTCTCTTTTATTATCAGCAATATTGAAACCAGTTGCACTGCTTAATATTTTTGTGGATTTTTTTTGGTGCTTATGTTTTCAGGACACTTTGATCAATCGGAAATTCAAAAGAGCATAGTTTATCTGAATTGAAATATTTTGTAAAAATATCTTTAATGTCACTTTTAATTTGTCCGTTCTGAATGAAAGTATTCATTCATTTGACAACCACTGGCTTATGTTGTGCTTCTTAATATTTTTATAGAAACAATGATTCTTTGTTTGTTTCAGAATTGTTTGATGAATATAAAGTACAAAAGAACATAGTTTATGAAATCTGTGCAACAATATAAATGTCTTCACTGTCACTTTTGATCAGCTGAATGTGTCTCTGCAGAATGAAAACATTAATGTATTATTGTAATGAATAAAAACGACATTGATTTGTCTGTTTGATGACCAATAGATGACAGTCATCACTAAAAATAGTCATCATTTTCATCTTTACATTTGTGGTAACCTTTGTAAGCCCTACGTTCATGATCTCACACACATTCGATAGCGTTCGGCAGGTCAAGACGACACAGCTCATGGCATATGCACAATAGACAAAGCTCGGCGAGTACGCGTGTACGTGTGTGCGCTCGTTCAAGTGCGCGTGGGTGTCCGCGTGAGTGTTTATGCGCGTCTGCCTCCCCTCTCCACGAACACCTGTAAGCTGAGCGTTTGCGCTGGGTGAATATGGGCCATTGTTCTGGCTGGCAGAGTGGTGCTCATAAAGACCGCTCTGTGCCAGCCCTCCCCGCGCGCCACTCTACCCCTCCAGCTCCTTATTGCTCCCGCACCGACTCTTCCTCCAAACAAATTTGCCGTAACTCTACCTGCAATTTGGCCTTGAATTGGGAGCAAATAGAGCAGGTATTGTGTGTCGTGGGGAATAAGAGTGGTGTGTGTGTGTGTGTGTGTATGTAGAGGGTAAGGAGAGGGAGATATATTGGAAGGGGAGAGGTAAGGAAATGATACCCGGCTCTTTTATGTGGGGTAAAGTAGGACTCTTATCAGTGGGAGCACCCAGACAAGAGAGCTACTACTACAGGAAACTAGAGCAGCCTTCACCTGCTTTGCATTTAGATAAAATACACCCGCCCCAAAAAAAAAAGACAGGAAAAGAGAAACAAATGCTTCGGTGTGTGTCTTCGCGATTACAGCCCACTGTGTGCTACAAGGTGGCACCTTTCTGCACCATGTCACCTGTCAGCCAACAGGATTGAGAATGTTTTTTATTTAATGTGACCCTGGACCACAAAACCGGTTTTAAGCAGCAGGGGTATATTTTTAGCAATAGGCAAAAATACATTGTTTGGGTCAAAATGATCAATTTTTCTTTTATGCCAAAAATCATTAGGATATTAAGTAAAGATCATGCTCCATGAAGATTTTTTGTAAATTTCCTACCGTAAATATATCAATATGTAATTTTTGATTAGTAATATGCATTGTTAAGAACTTCATTTTGACAACTTTAAAGACGATTTTCCCAATATTTAGATTTTTTTTTTTTTGCACCCTCAGCTTCCAGCTTTCCTCAGCTTATCTCAGCCAAATATTGTCTTATCATAACAAAACCGTACATCAATAGAAAGCTTATTTATTCAGCTTGATGTATAAATCTCAATTTCAACCCTTATGACAGGTTTTGTGGTCCAGGTTCACAAATTGTATATATTAAATTCAGCTTAATATAACACCAGAAAGGGATTCAACTCAATAAAATTCTATATATATTATATATATATATATATATATATATATATATATTAAATTAAATAAATTCATAAAATTCATAATTTTTAAAAAAGGCATTTTTTTTATTACTATCAATGTTGAAACCAGTTGTGCTGCTTCATTTTTTTTTTTTTTTTTTTGCGAAAACTGTGGTTATTTTTTCAGGATACTTTGATGAATAGAACATTCAAAAGAACACTGTTTATTTGAAATAGAAATATTTTGTAACAGTATCTTTACTGTCACTTTTGATCAGTTTAATTTGTCCTTGTTGAAAGAAAGTTTTAATTTATTTGACAACCAACAGTGTCCATCATTGGCTTATGTTGTGCTTCTTAATATTTTGGTAGAAACAATGATTCTGTTTATTTCAGAATTGTTTGATGAATATAAAGTACAAAAGAACATAAAATCTGTGTAACAATATAAACGTCTTCACTGTCACTTTTGATCAGTTGAATGTGTCTTTGCAGAATGAAAACATTAATTGAATAAAAACGGCATTGATTCGTCTGTTTGACGACCAATTGATAACAGTCATCACTAAAAATAATCATCATTTTCATCTTTACATGTGTGTTCACCTTTCTAAACCCTGACATTTATAGATTTTTGTTGCAAGTGGATTTCAGTTATTGTTTTTATTTGAATCATTATAATTTATAAATGTATTTCCACAGATTTTGTTGGTAGACCTTGATGTTTATAGCTGAACATTTTGAAAGCTGACTATAACTGTTTTAATCACCCGTCAATAGTGAGGATAGTATGTTTTAGGGTTGCTCTTTTTCACTAACTTTCTAATTAGATTTAGTTCAAATCATGCTGGCTCTGAACAACACGGAACGAAAGCGTTTCACGACATGCCAGAAGATGGCAGTGCGGCATCACTCAATCCAAACATCCCCACCTAATGAGTCCAGCCAAAAAGCAGATGAGTTATTGACGTCCATAATCAGCCTCTCATTTGGCGTATTTCTACCCACCGTTGGCACTATTTAAAATAATCAACACAATGTGATGACTTAATTTCTGAAGTCCAAGTACAGGGGCTGTTGTAGGCTGTGTTGGTAACACACTTTTAATGTGCTAATTCTCAAATGCCTGCTCTGAAGTGCTCAAGCCTGCACTCCACAACACAAAGTGCCAAAATGATATTGAAATTGGCTGCCAAAACGTGTCCGTCCTCCATTCCAAAAATCCAGCGAGATGCTGAAACACTTGGCCGCTCCAGATCGTTCTCCCAGTTAGAGCAACGGCTTTTGTTAAGGGACTTAATCTCAAGTGCTTTCGCTTGGATAAAATCAAATAGATATTTAAAATGAAATCAAATTTACATGCTACTTGATGTTAGAGATGGATGTAGCGTGTATGCAAATGCTCATATCACTTAGTTGTTCAGTGAAATTCATTAGGGAAGGGAAAGAAAACACACATTGTGTGGGCATTTTTTTCATCATGCTTCAGATTCAGTTGTTTACTGATCATTTTATTCGTAAAATCTCAAATTTTAGTAAAAGAATGACATCTTTGTCTCCCGTATCACTTGTGATGTCCTGTTATATTCCACCGAACCACAGTTAAATTCTAATAGATATTGATGGTAACAGCAATAGTGATTTGTGGATATCTTTTGGTCTTTTTGTAGATTAATGGACCGACAGGAAATTACATTTCAGATGCCGTTTAATGAATAGATGTCATGGTCTGTATTAGGTTACTGTTGGTCCTGAGGCTCGCTGTATCATTGTAAGACGGAATCCGTGCAGGTGGAGAGGTTACGGTACGTGCCCCGTGCAGAACACCGCGGCTCCGAAGTACAGGAACTCACACGGGGGGAAGGGGAAACTAAACGCCACGGCTCCGGAATGGCCGCCAAAGCTGGAGAACCGAACCCTGAATACCTGGATGCGCTCTGACAAAGCCTGTTGTCGCGTGTTCGCAGATACGGTTTCTCCC
>JAHKKF010495808.1:0-16130 GCA_019740295.1 Labeo calbasu | reverse complement strand
ATTATATTATATTATATTATATTATATTATATTATATTATATTATATTATATTATATTATATTATATTATATTATATTATATTATATTATATTACAAGCCTAATACATAATTGACCTCAAAAAGGGAATTCATGCATAGTAAAGTTGTAATGTAAAATGTTATTAAAGTTTAAAATAACTTTTCTATATTAATATATATTTTAGAATGCAATTTATGCCTGTGATGGCAAAGCTGAATATTCACCAGCCATTATTCCAGTCATCAGTGTCACATGATCCTTCAGAAATCACTTTGATATGCTAATTTGGTGATGTAGAAACATTTCCTGTTAGTAATGTTGAAAATACTTGTGTTGCCTAATAAAAGTTTGTCTTTTGTGGAAACTTTTTTTAAATTCTTTGATGAATAGAAAGTTCAAAAGAACAGGATTTACAGTCGTTAATGTCACTTTTGATCAATTTAATGCATCCTTGCTGAATAAAAGTATTTATTTCTTCAAAAAAAAAAAAAAACTTATACTTGAAAATTGTACTCAACCCCTCTTAAATTTCAGATGAACTACCATAGTCAGTGCACCAAGGTTGCACTAGTATAGTGAAGATTTCAAAGAGGAGGACAGGGTGATCTAATTTGTATCCTCCTGGTCCGTTTCTACTGAATAGACGACGTTAGCCACGTTTCCCAAGAGGATTCTAAAACCTTTCTTAGCCATTAGCCATAATCACCGTACTAGCCCCGTTATAAATCCCACACTCACTTTCTCCATTCGCTGAGGAGCTGAATGGCTTCTCCTTGTACATTTTGTTCAAGAGACCCGATTCAGTTTCACCAAGTGCTCATCAGAGAAGAATGTAAACAAATTAATTCAGATTAACTTTAATAGCTTCTTTAGATTTCCTCTCCGGTCGCTCTCCAAGAGGAATTAGGTTAATAGTTTCGCATTGAACTTTCTTGCTGGTTTTTTTCCTGAGCGCTCAAAATGTTCCTCCACCTCGTGCAATTTCAGAAAGCTTGTAAAATGCGTTTCCAGCTAGAGTACAAATTTAAACTTAACGTGAGCACAGCGAAGAAAAACTGTGGACTTTAATGTAACTTTAAACCTTAAAACTTCAGCCAAGTGGAGAGTCAGGAAGGCAATTGTAACAGAGCGCCTTTCTTACTCTTTTATCCTCGGCCCCATTTACCACAATAAGCCTGATTTGTATTATACCTCCATTTGGTCGGGAAGTCTTTGTGGATTGCAGTTAATCAGTCCAATTCGCTCCACTTACAGCTCACTTCTCTGTTGGACTGAATGTAATTTTAAAAGAACATCATTACATTCATTTTGCTTTGTTAGAACAGGCCGTTTTCACAAGAGCCTCTTTTTGAAAGCGTTTTCTGAGCAAGGACCATGTTAACCTTCTCTTTTGTTGATGCTATATGAATAATGATTTCTTTTTTGTTTCTAAATGCTTGGAAAACAGCATGGATGTGCATTTGGAAGCTGTTGTATTTCTTTTTATAGTGGCAGGTGGACAATTTTAATTGCTGACATTTGCAACTATGGAGCGATAAAAGTATCTAAGATGCAGAAGAGTTTGAACAAAATCAAAATGGATCATTTTTTTTTTTTTTTGCACATTCCCTGTCTTATTGTGTGTAAAACATCAGTTATTCCAAAAGAAATGTAATAATTTCATACTTTTTTCATACTCCTTTTTTTCTCTGCTGTCAAGGCCACTTAGGTGTCAGTAGCAGCAGTCTTTACTGCCAAACACCCACTTTTCACATCCTGTTTTGCTTTTCAAACAATTTGCAGAGCTAAAATATGTTGCAAATGAATGATGAACATTTGCATTCAAAGATTGTCAGTCTAAAATAATGATTTTAATGCATCAAATTTAGTACCAGTCAAAAGTTTTTGTTTTTTTAAGAAGTCTCTTTTGCTCACCAAGCCTGCATTTATTTGATCCAAAGTACAGCAAAAACAGTAAAAGTCTGAAATATTTTTACTACTTAAAATAACTGCTTTCTATTTGAATATATTTTAAAATGGAATTTATTCCTGTGATCAAAGCTACATTTTCAGTATCATTACTCCTGTCTTCAGTGTCACATGGTCCTTCAGAAATCATTCTAATATGCTGATTTGCTGCTCAAAAAACATTTATTATTATCAATATTTAAAACAGTTAAATATTACATTACATAACAGTACTTTTTTTCAGGATTCTTTGATGAATAGAAAGATTTATCTGAAATAAAAAGCTTTTGTAACATTACACACTATACCATTCAAAATCTTGGATTATAGAAATGAAAACTTTATTTAACATGGATGCTTTAAATTAATCAAAAGTGATGATTAAAACATTTATAATGTTACAAAAGATTTCTGTTTCAGATAAATGCTGTTCTTCTGAACTTTCATCAAAGAAACCTGAAAAAAAATCTACTGTTTTCAACATAATAATAATAATAATAATAATAATAATAATAATAATAATAATAATAATAATAATATCATTATAATCATTAATGTTTTTAGCAGCAAAAGAGAATATTAAAATAATTTCTGAAGTATCGTGTGACTCGAGTAATGATGTTAAATTCAGCTTTGAAATCACAGGAATAAATTACATTTTAAAATGTTTTCAAATAGAAAACAGTTGTTTCAAATAGTAAAAATATATCAACATTTTACAGTTTTTGCTGTACTTTGGATTAAATAAATGCAGGTGAGCAGAAGAGATTTCTTTAAAAAACATTAAAATCTTACAGTTCAAAAACTTTTGACTGGTAGTGTAAATGTAGTTTAATGCAACATTAATTTTGTGATTACAGCAGGGTTTCTGCAGGTCTTAAAGTCTTGAGCCCTTCCATAAATTAAGGCCTTAAATGGTCTTAAATCAGGGCAGAAAGTGAAATTCGTATGCTACAAAAAATGAATACCTTGTTCTGTTTTTGTCTCATTTTTCAATACAAATATCTAAACCTCTTAAATCAAGCAAGTAAGTAGTAAATACTTTATCTGAGCCCATTAGCAGACATTTGTTACTCATAAACTCACTTCAATTAATTATTTTCTCAGAAAACAAGATGTTTTTGTCATTTCACATCTATCTTATTATAAGACTCTTTAGACATTCAAAAACAAGACAAAAATACTAATAAAGCACATGTTTTTGCAGTATCATCATAAAAGGTATTTAAAGTTATATCATGGTTGAGCATTTTTGTTTTTCGTGAAATGAACCAAAAAGCAGTGGAAAACTGTAGGAAGCTGTATTTTGTAGGAACTTGAATTTGTTACTAATACAACTCATTTACATTTAGAGAATGTATAGATGTATCACATTGTCTTCAGTTTATTCCTTAAATTGTCTTTGTCTTAAAAAGGTCTTAAATTTACCTTTATAAAACCAGAAATTCTGGATTAAATTGGCTACTTCACTGATATTAAAGGAGAAGTCCACTTCCAGAACAACAATTTACAAATAATGTACTCACCCCCTTGTCATTCAAGATGTTTATGTCTTTCTTTCTTCAGTCGCAAAGAATTATTTAGAAAATTATGTTTTTTGAGGAAAACATTTCAGCATAATATAATAAACTGATATGGTGCCCCGATTTTGAACTTCCAAAATGCAGTTTAAATGCGGCTTCAAACGATCCCAATTGCGGTTGTAAACGATCCCAGCCGAGAAAGAAGGGTCTTATCTACCAAACGCTCGTCTTGTCTTACTCTGCGTCTTACTCTTGGATGACAAGGGGGTGAGTACATTATATGTAAATCTTTGTTTTGGAAGTGGACTTCTCCTTTAAACATGTCTTTAAAAAGAATAATCATTCATACAGCAAAACGGCACAAGATGTGACTGGTTACATTTTAATGGTATATTCAGTAAACATGGCGCATGTGCCTCTAAAAGCAAACAGGGGCCCTTTAAAAACACGCCTGCTCTTTTACCTCCATGCATCCAATCAATCACAGTCCCATTGTTCTGAGAGGCTTGGGTCTGTAGTGAGATATTGCCCCACGGGTTCAAAGGTGCCTCGTAAATTGTGGGATCCTCAACAATTAATCTACAGATGCAACAGTTCAAAGAGGCCTCCACTAAATCTAGTTTAACCTCAGCCTGATAGACTTACTCACTGAATAACTGTCTCATTCTCTTCACTTTGGTTTTCATTTACGGCAAAGACCAGTATTTACATTTTCAGCAGTATGGAGAGCTAAAATCTGTTTTGGTGTTATTTCAGTACAATTTTGCTGTTTTAGAAACATTATTTGAATTAGTAGTGTTTTTTGTAAAAAAAAAAAAAAAAAGAGACGTGTGAGTAGGAAGGTTTAGTGTGAACATTGCCCCAAAGGGATCTGTGTGATCATAAATCAGCCTTCATTAGATCGGGTGAACGGGGGACCCACTGATTTACAGTGAGGAAGTGACACTAATACCCATCAAAACCTCTAGTGTGGAACAGAAGATCGTGGAAATGGCCTCACAAGTAACTGCGTTTGGTTCCCTTTCTGAGTCAGCTTTTAAACCGGAGTTATTAGGTGTCATGCAGTATTTGAGTCATTAAAAGTAGCAATGATACCAAGCAATGACTGACAGTAGTTCAGATGTGTTCAAAAAAGCTGTAGTTTATTCAGTACTGAGCTGTCTTCTGTGTCATATATATAATGTCAGAAAGTTGAATTCATTCTAATGAACTGGTTCAATTGGACAGTTTCAGATCTTGTTTTGTTGGAAAATGTTTAGCTGCTGCAATTCATGCATAAATTAGTCAATTTATGATCAGTAAATAGGGAATATATCAATTGATTAGGTGTATCATTTTTATTTTTATTTGTTTTTGAACCAAATTATTTTTTTAAACCAGATTTTAAACACAATGTCACTGATTTTATTATTAATAATTAATAATTGATTACATATTTCAAAAATATTGATTTAAAAAAAAATTGGAAATGAATTGTATTTATTTATTTATTTATTTATTTATTTATTGTTGTTGTTTTTGTTTTTAAGCCAGAAAAATGTCACGGATTTTATTATTAATTGTAATTGATTACATATTTCAAAAATATTGATTTAAAAAAATGGGTATTTTATTTTATTTTATTTTATTTTATTTTATTTTATTTTATTTTATTTTATTTTATTTTATTTTATTTTATTTTATTTTTGAGCCAGAAAAATGTCACCGATTTCATTATTAATTATAACTGATTACATATATTTCAAAAAAGTTTATTTAAAAAAATTGGAAATGAATTGTATTTATGTATTATTTATTTATTTTTTTTTTTTTAAGCCAGAAAAATATCACAGATTATTTTATTTTTTTTATAATTATTATTGATTACATATATTTCAAAAATATGGATTAAAAAATATACATTTTATTTTATTACAACTGTTTTTATTTTTGAGCTAGAAAAATGTCACTGATTTTATTCTTAATTCTAATTGATTACATATATTTCTAAAATATTGATTTAAAAAAAAAATTATTTTCCCTATAAGTAGGGAATTAATTTATTTTATTTTTATTTATTTATTTATTTATTTATTTATTTATTTATTTATTTATTTATTTATAATAGTAGTTTTACTGTGAATTTGTTATTACAAGACTCCAAAACCAATTCTGTGTCATGAGGAAAAGCAATTTTGTGCAAAGCTTAGCAAAATTTCAAAAATGTTGCTTTAAAAAAATTATTTTATTTTTCCTATAAATAAGGATATATATTATTTTATTTTATTTTATTTTATTTATTTTTTTTTTATTTTATTTTATTTTAGCTTTACCGTGGATTTGTTTTTACAAGACTGCAAACCCAATTTTGTGTTATGAGGAAAAGCAATATTGTTTTTGATGTTAATGTCATGTGATACAGTCTCTATATTGGGAGATATCAAAAAGCAGAAAGTGCTGATCTCCCACATAATCTCATGGTTAGACTTCTTTAGCACACAAACCCAAAATGCTTTGATATTGGTATTATTATTTTTATTGAGTTGGTACTTTGCCTTCTTTCCTAGTCGGATCAGCCCAGTCCGGCCAGCTCCAGCTCCAGTTCCAGCTCCGGCTTTGGACGCGCACACAAGCGGCAAGGTAACCTTTCCGATATTTGCAACATCCTGTTAATTTTGGCTAGCTTGGTGAAAGCCTGGCCTTATTATGGGTCAGTGTGTCAAACCCCTTTTCTTACCCACAGAGTACATATGACTTCCAATATGTTAGTTTATTTTACTAATATTAGAGAAATATGACTGAGGATGTGCGTGCGATAAATCCTATGAAATATTACACTATAGAAAGAAATGCTTTTGTAGACGTTTGCCGTTCTTTGTTTACCTGTAGTGTTGGGTCCTTTGCGGTCGGTGATCCCAGATTTGCACTCAGACGAAAACGAAGAGGATTCTGAAGAGGAGGACGATAATGACATGGACTCAGACATGGAGCGGCCATTGCACACGCAAATGACACATCGCCACCGCAGGTAAATATCAATGGAAAAACTACCACATAACTCCGACTGCAGAAAAAAAAATCAATTTTATATATCTATGCCTGCATACCATGCTGTGTAGCTGACGTGAGGATGCTCAGAAGGGGATAATGAATGGTGAATATCTGTTACGTATTTTGCAGGGTGAGTTTAAGTGATGGCAGTGACAGTGAAAATAGCTCTGCCTCTTCACCGCTACCCCATAATGACCCCCAACCTCTACTGAAAAACGCCAATAACCAGGTGAGCTGGAATCACCTTCTCTGTCATCAACTCTTGTGCTCATCAAAAGAATGAGGTGAAAATTATATGTGGAGGAAAAAGAAACTGAACTGTCACTAGACTATAAAGCTGTGAATGTGTGCTGTATGTTATTAGGGAGATTTTAAAACAAACTAGGGCTGGGTAAAAAATATTGATTTCTCTATTTTAATTGATTCTCATTTTTACGAAACGATATTGATTCTTAAATGCTAAGAATCGATTAGTCTAGTCTGTTTTCAGTTAATGAATGCAGCACTGTAGCACACCTCCCATCCAATAAATCTGCATAAGCTTTGTAATTTTTGATATGTAACAAAGTCTCAGATTTCACTTTCCGTCTATTTTATTACAATATTGAAACAGTAAATGTTGTTTTGGCACTGTTTAATGTGGAGGACAGATCGCTGTAGCGCCTAAATTAAGCAGCAGCATGAAGTGCACATGACCTAAACATCTCCTTTGCTTTAATAGCAGTTTCAGCATGAAATAAACATGAATGAACATCCGAAGGTATGTTAAAAGATAGAGTATAACTAAGTACAACTAAATTTGTATCCTTTCTCATGTAATCGATCAATCAGTGTTTCAACTGTGCAAAGACGTCAGTATAACAGCTTGTAAACAATGTCACGTAGCGTCACATTTACCTCAGAACAAACACATTCGGTGACCATAAACTCGTTAGTCAGCTAGAAAAATTTAGAGAGGACCATTTTGCTAAATATATGCAGCATATAATATATTCATTATGATTTTTACTGTTCTTCAGTGATTAGATCCATCTGTTGAGTAGATCCATCAAGTTTTTATGACAGCCACCATTTAAATGTTTATATTTCAAAAAACGAATTGGAACAGAAATATAATTATGTAATTGAAACTTTATTATTAAAAATCCAAAATAATTTTAGAAAAATCCAAATATTGGATTTATATTCAAAATAATTGATACTGCATCAAATCGAAGCTTGTGAATCAGAACTGAATAGAATTGAAACACAGTCCTATTTAAAACTGGAGTTTCCTTGTACATCCGGTTTGATGTTACACATAAAAACAGATATAATATTTGATATAATGGATATGTTCACTACCTGTCAAAGGTTTGGCAACAGTAACTTTTTTTTTTAAAGAAATAAGTACTTTTATTCATAAAGATGCATTAAATTGATCAAAAGTGACAGTAAAGACATTTATAATGTTTCAGAAGATCTCCATTTCGAATAAATGCTGTTCTTTTGAACATTCTATTCATCAAAGAATACTGACAAAAAGTGTCAATATTGAGCACATAACTTTAATTAAAAACATGTTTCTAATTAAAGTTAAATAAAAAAGCAAATCAGCATATCAGAATGATTTCTGAAGAATCATGTGACACTGGAGGCTGGAGTAATGATTCTGAAAATGTAGCTTTATCATCACAGGAATGTTTTTTAAAAAAGTTAAATATTTAAATTGTCATACTGTTTCACAATATTACTTTTTACTGTATTTTTGATCAAATAAATGCTTTTAAAGACAAAATAATTACCAGTCTTTAACTTTTGAATGCTTTTAACCTTTGTGGGCAGTGAAAACATTTTGAATGATCAGGGTCAATTTAACTTATTTTGTCTTCTGGGAAAAAGTATCTTCTGTAGATTCTGAAGGGCAGCACTAAATGGGGGAAAAAAGATCTATAGGCAAAATAAGAAAAAAGTACACATTCTGTGCAAAAGTTTACACCCCTATCTCCTAATGCATTGTGTTTCCTTCTGAAGCATCAGTGAGCGTTTGAACCTTCTGTAATAGTTGCATATGAGTCCCTCAGTTGTCCTCAGTGTGAAAAGATGAAACTCAAAATCATACATTCACTGTTGGAAAGGGTTCAAATATGCACAGAAATGCTAAAAAACACAATAATTTGTGGGACCTGAAGGATTTTTCTGAAGAACAGCAGGCAGTTTAACTGTTCAGCACAAACATCATGAACATCACTAAACAAAAAAACACAGCTGTGGATCATTCAGGTAACAACACAGTATTAAGAATCAAGTGTATGTAAACTTTTGAACAGGGTCACTTTTATAAATTCAGCTATTATTTTTTCTTGTGGACTACATGTAAACGTCTTTTATGTGAAATATCTTAATCAGTTCAGTACTAAATAAAAAATAACATGCATTTTGTATGATCCTTCTTATTTTGGTAAAATACCTGACATTTTGCAGATTCTGCAAGGTGTATGTAAACTTTTGACCTCAAATGTATATATATAATGATGTGAATAAATTATGATCAATTTTGCAGATACTTGAGGTGAAGAGTCCTATGAAACAAGCGAAGATGGACAAAAATAAAAACATTGACTGTGACAAGGTAAGCAGTCATTTTTTGCATATTATTTATTGATACATTACGTTATATGTTGCATGGCATATTTTAGAACTTTGCTGTTTGAGCTACAGGAACACTATGACCTATTTGGCCTGTCGTTGTAATATTAATACATGTAAATATTTTATTGTAAGCACACTTTGCATGAAACAATTTTTGATACTTTATTCTGCCACTTAAGGTCCAAAAGGCAAGAACATTGCAGTGCAGGACACCATGACATTTTAGAGATGCCACATTTAGCAAGAGCGTGATTGATCAATCTGAAACATGTCTCCTTTTTTATCGATTAATCTAACATCTCGTTCCGTAGGCGTACTTGGATGAGCTGGTTGAGCTTCACAGAAGACTAATGGCACTAAGGGAAAGGCACATATTACAGCAGGTAATAAATGAGGAGCATGTACTGTCAGAAGTCAGCTTTTCTAAATCACTCACTCCTGCACAGACAGTTGCACGAAGGGACCTTTGCACGAGACGCAGTGCTGCATTCTTTCAGCGCGTAATGACCTTTATGAGCGAACATGAGAAGGGACACTAAAAAATTCCCTCTCTATGTCCAAGGAAGCTGAGTGCTTTACTGAAAACTTTAGAAACCTGTAAAGTTTAAAGTTATTACCCACAGCGTTAACTTGTCAATGAATATCTGGCAGTAATAAATCATACTGGTAACAGTAGGTTTTCTCTTCCTTCAAGTGCTTGCCAAGAAAACTCTTTGCGGCCCATAATTCCTGTTCTTTGAGGCCTATTTGCTTTGACACAGTGGAGAGTTACTTTTGTAGTTCCAAGGATTTGCCGTGCCCTTCTGTTGCAAAGCCAGTGGTGGTTCAAGTCTGGAAGACCTTCCAAATGAGGTCCAAGCTGTGCAAATGCACATCTTATTCAAGCTAATCTAACAGTTTTGTGAAATAATCGTCCTCTGCAACAAGATACGACATCTGTTAACTTCCATGATCAGCGCTTAACACAAACTGGAAAATTCACTGATGTCATTGGCTGGCAAGCTTTATTCCCTGTTAACCGGCCACAAAGAATTGTTCTGTGAGGAACATCTATGGAATATTACTAAAATATAAAATGACATACTTGATACAGAAGCCTAACTGACTGACTACATGATGTAGCCCATTAGAATTCTGTTATATGCCACTTAAATTCAAGATATGAGGGCAAACAATGCCCCTTTATGGTTTTATATAATGTGATATAGTTGAGCAATATCCCTTAAGCTCAGTTTCGCCAATAAAAATAGTTACAAACAAAGTCAGGGCCGAATTGTTATGCATCTACGAGTAAAACACGTTGGTAATTTAATACTGAATGAATCCATGTTTTTGAACAAATCGAGTGAGCCGGTGATTTAGTGACTCATTCATAAAGACAGTCGCTTTTGTTTCCAGCCATTTGAAGGAATCTGTTGAATGAATGACTCACTCATTAAAGGTTTGGAAGTCCACTTTCAAAACAAAGATTCACATATAATGTACTCAACCCATTTTCATCCAAGATCTTCGTGTCTTTCTTTCTTCAGTCGTAAAGAAATTAAGTTTTTTGAGGAAAACATTTCTGCATTTTTCTCCATATAATGGACTGCTATGGTGCCCCGATTTTGTACTTCCAAAATGCAGTTTAAATTTGGTTTCAAACAGTCCCAAATCCGGTCTTATCTAGCTAAACGATCAGTTATTTTCATTTAAAAAAATATAATTGAAATACTTTGTAATCTCAAATGCTTGTCTTGCCATGCTCTCCCTGAACTCTGTGTATTCTGGCTCAAGATAGTTAGGGTATGTTGAAAAACTCAGACCGTATTTTCTCCTCAACTTCAAAAATAATTTCAAAATCATCCTACATTGCTGCAGACGTACCGACACAGTCTTTGCAAAGTGAACATGCAAAGATCAAACACCCTTAACAAAAAAAGTAAAACAGTCCAGGCAGAGTAAGGCAAGACGAGCGTTTGACATTAAAAGGATATAAATTGTATTATTTTTATGAAAATAACCGATCGTTACGCTAGATAAGACCGTTCTTCTTCGGCTGGGATCGTTTACAACTGCATTTGGGATAATTTGAAGCCGCATTTAAACTGCATTTTGGAAGTTCAAAATCGAGGCACCATATCAGTCCATTATAGCTCACGATTTTTCTCGCGTCACTCACACGAATGAAATCATCGCATAATGCTCTCCTTCCAATTCTGATACAATCTGACATGTCAAAATGATGTGATTATTTTGCAAGTAATTAGATTATTTAATTGGCACATCATGTAATTTTTTTTAGAGGTTCAACCGTGTAGCACTGAATCTCTTGTATTTGTTAGAATGGCCAAGGATCAGCCATCTCCACATAAAACTGATCATGCAGGCCAAACCGTAAGTCGAGATATCTTATTCCAAATTGTGAACAACTGTGTAATAGCTCAATCTGAGGTCACAGGAAAAAACGTGGAGCTTGGCCACTTGTTGGTGCTATAAGAGGGAAAAACCTTAAAAATGGCTATAACTACACAGCTGTTTGTCCTATCAGCATGAGAATCGTTGTATACGGTCGAGGCTCAAAGTGCCACATAAGGACGTTTGCGTTTGAATTTGCCAAAAAAAAATTTTTAATCTTTGATTAGTTGGTTACAGGCTTGTTAAATGTCTTTTTTTCATATGTACTTAATTGTCTTAAAGTGCCTGAACCCTGATAATCGCTTGCAGCTGTATTATTAATTTATTTTTAAATTATTTAATTATTATTGTAAATTTTTATTTTAAATTAATAATGTAAAAAATTAACCGTGGAACCATGCAAGCATGTAACTATATATCTATATCTATATC
The DNA here is from genome assembly GCA_019740295.1 of Labeo calbasu. NCBI lineage: Eukaryota > Metazoa > Chordata > Actinopteri > Cypriniformes > Cyprinidae > Labeo > Labeo calbasu. The sequence goes on along the minus strand of JAHKKF010495808.1, from coordinate 4,150 downwards.
TATATCTATCTATCTATCTATCTATATCTATATATACATACATACATACACGTATATATAATATGTCTTTATATCAGGATCAACTTTTACAGTTGTTTGTTATTTGCTTAAACTCCAATTTAAACAAAAGTACTACATCCACGGTTGTTTGTCCGGACTACAGGCGCTCGAACAGCTGACTTCTATCTTCAATGTCATAACAGGCCTCTGGGTCTCCCTGCGTTTCTGGCCCGGGTTCAGGAGAAATGGAAGAAATTCCTTCCATATGCGGCTTTTGCTTTGTAGTGTGAAACGGATCAGGTTTGGGTCCCATTACGGCCCAGTTTAATCCATGTGGCCGCTCTACAGCCCCTCTTCTCTTCACAATCACCGATTCAGTCCGTCTTCGGAGGCAGCGAGGCCTGGAACCAATAACGCATCTTCCTCATTACAATCAGACACGAGATATCGTGCAAACGGAGGCTCCTCGCTGTCAGTGGAGCTTTATATCAGATGCAAAAGGGGAACGGAATGGCCACGTGTTATTGAGAAATGCTGCTCCTGAAGGACTCATTTTTGTAGATTTTTATGTTTTCTGAGGAAAATGTGAGTAGTGCCCCTATTCGTAATCAAACCGTCTCTCTTTTCCTTGCAGATTGTAAACCTCATTGAGGAAACGGGACACTTTCACATCACAAACACAACTTTTGACTTTGACCTCTGCTCTCTGGACAAAACCACAGTTCGGAAGCTGCAAAGCTACCTGGAGACTTCTGGATCGTCTTGAAGACTTGTGCAGCTGGCTGCAACGAGGAGGAAAAATCACACCTCCCTTTTGCCCTCCTTTTGTTTTTCCTTCCTAAATCGAAACTTGTAAGGCAATGGAAAGGATCCGCTTTCATTCCAGAGCTCCTCTCGTCTCTCGAAAGGCCTCAGAAATTGACAACGTTATTACACGAGTCTGGAGATTCCTACGCTCCACCTGGACTTCACCCAAAAAGCCTTGATAATCCGACATTGCCAAAAAATGTTCTTGCTCCAAAACGAAATACATTTGTGTATATTGTATGAATGTTTGATAAGTTCTTTGTGACGAATGCATGTTTCAACACTGCCTTACCACATTGTCTATTTATTGAGTATGAGTTTCAAGTGTGTGTGTGTGTAAGTGCAAATGATATTAAACTTGTGCAAGCACTTGAGAACATCATCATCATCTCACTGGCAATGAAACATCTCTTAACATTCACTGTTTTTTGGATCATCATGTGGTACATCATGTAAAATGAACGGTTTCAGATTATGCTGGACAGTGGAAGACTTTTAGCCCTGTTAATCGATGAATTGCACATTGTCTGCAAACTCTTTCTAAAATGTTGCCCTGTTAAATAATTAATAATATTATAATGGTTTTCAGTGTGCCATTTGAAAGAAGGCAGGATCTTAAGCAAATCCAGTGACCTCTATCCCAAATGTTTCAGTAGGAAAGTGTATTGTTGAATCTTCTAATGTTATTTATTGTTTTTGGGGACCACAGTTCCCAAGGCTGTTCATTGGTTGGCCCCAAACCAGTGGGAAAAAGCCAAGTCTTAATTGTAGTTTGGGAGTTCTTTGTTAAACTGAGGAAATCAAGACGTAATCAAAGTTTACTTTTCAGTTCCATTGTTTTTTTGTTTTTAATTAGATTATTTGATAGAGGCCAATATGAGCAGATTGTGCAGTTGAGCTGTAGCCCTCAAGCTCTGCTTTGTGCAAAAGCAACATCGTTCACTTTTCATTACCTTATAATGTTGAATCAGATGAGCCAGCCAGAAATATAGATATTTTGGAAACACAGTGTTGGTGGTGGTGGGGTTAAGAAGGGTTAAGATTGAATAATTGGCACTGTGTGAAGTGTTTGAATTTATCAGAGAAAAAAAAAGTTTTTTTTTTTTAGATGGTTTTGTTTTTGCTGAATGAAAATCATGCCATGTACACTTTATTGTTGTTTATTTCCCAGATTAATTTTCTCAGCCCAAAGAGCTTTTAGTTTAGTTATCATTATATAATGTTTATATGTGTATATAAACTTTATATGTGATAAAAAAAAAAAAAAGTGATTATCTTTCCTTTCTTGGAAGGCACTGACCTGCTTCCAGTTGAAAGTTCTTGATCATAATATAAATTCAAAACAGAGTCATTGTGGATGTGTAATTACTGACCAGTGAACATTTCATCAGTTTTTGTATTTGTATTTCAGTTTTGTATTTTTTTTGTATTTGTTTAATGGACGGGAATGGCTGGTGATTATACAACCATCTGAATATGCTGTGCTGTAATCTCATGACAAAAACGTATGGGAGAGTGGGGTAAAATGAGCTATTTTTTACTTATGTGGTCCTCAAGATAAGGGAAAATGAGGCAGAAGTACAATGAAAATATTTACAATAATTTGAGGATGTTTCCTGTCATTTTAATTTGTCAGAATGTATCTATGACAAAGGGTTCTAAAAATGTAGCTGCTTATAAAAAAAGTGTTCCTGTGGCTCAATTTGCCCCAGGTTAGGGGTAAGTTGACCCGAGTCAGGGGATAAGATGCACTGTCTGTGTGAAAACTGACCATCTGACTGAATCTGTTCAAATGTGAAATTTTAAAGATAACTTGCGTCTTTTAAAAACTAACTTAATAATCAAATTTCCTTATACCAATAGTCATGTTTCTTTTCTTAAAGCTAACTTAAAATAAAACCAATCAAATTAAGTTTCATTTTCAATCATTTCTGAAACAATGTGTTGAACACCGAAGTTTTAACCTTCCCAAAAACAGACTAAATAGAGTTTGTTGAGTAAAATTAAATAAAAACTGAATTAGAATGAAGGAATAAATGTTACTGAAACTCATAAATATTTTAGTCAAAAGATTCTTGGTATGGTAGCTTTTGTGCAATGTCGAACAGGCCATTAGGCACTGCAGATGGAAAGATATATTTGATTATAACATGATGAAGAAGAATTTGGTGCACTTGTACACTGTCCCTATCAAATAGTATATATATATATATATATATATATCATTTTATACCAGTTTATACTTAAGAGATTTAACTTAACTTCAGTACCTTATGGAGGGGTAAGTTAAAGTATAGGCTCCACTTACCCCACAGCATTTGCCCCATAGCTGGCATTTTGGAAAAAAAAAACTGGCAATTCAGGCTAACTACTGATTTGCATGGTTTCATATGTTGATAAATCACTAATACGCATCATAAATATTTTTAGACCTGGATCAATCTGTTTTGATGTAACAGCCATTACATCTGTTATGCTAAAATTTTTCTTTGACAAGCCAAAAACAGTTTTTAGAGTAAATGGGTGCCTTCCACTCCTCCCACGTGTTTCTCCTTTTCACAGTCTGGCAGAAATTATATGTAATTCCAAAACACATGGTCACATGACAGTAAAAGTGTACAGTTGCTAAGATACGGGGTACCCACTGGCTCAACTTACCCCACTCTCCCCTACCCCTGGGAATCTATCTATCTCCCCTGCCTCACAAGATGCGAAATACGTACCAATAAGTACATATCACTGCAGTTTCCAACAGAAATAAACACTAGAGGCGTTAAAACAGCGAACACTTGAAATTGTTGTCGTACATGGTTACGATTACAGCTCCTTATAATTCGCTTTCCTGATGTGACAAGCTTGTTTGGCAACTCAACCGCCACAGGATTGTACATAGGATGCACAATCCTTGGGTACAAATTTTGTCAAAAACATTACAATGAAAGAGCTGAAAGATGAGAGATCGAAAAACAAGCTAAAACGGCATGCTTGCCATTGCTTTTTACGTCACATTTGATTTTCATACTGTTGGGAAGGTTTAGTTTTGTGTGTATTGCAGATGGTATGTCATTTTAAAACGTCACGGAGCATTAGGCCCCGATCACACCGAACGCGTTTTTGCAGGGAGAGGCGCCTTTTTTAAATTGTTTTCTATTGGCAGTGAGCGTTATGCGCGCTGTTTATGCGCCGCGGGCGCCTCGCGTTTTTGCCGGAGCGCTCTGATATTGAAAAAAAAGCAACTCTGAGCGGAAAAAGCGCCCAACGTCATCGCGGTTTTTTTCATTGTCCAATCGAATTAATGGAGAGGCGGGCCTTCCATTGTGATGACGAAAGTTTTACCGTTGCC
>JAHKKF010495807.1:0-10509 GCA_019740295.1 Labeo calbasu | reverse complement strand
GCTCTCTACAGATGTCATTAATGTGAGTGCTTTGTTTTTAAACCCTGATTAGCCGCTTAAAGTTTCACGATGGACAGTCTCGTGTGTTGCTAAATGAGCTGGTCCCACCAAGGGATGAAAATGTACGTTATCCCACTTTTTGTTTTTGCCAAGAAGAACTTATTGCTTTTTGCCTTTTCCTTAAGCTTATTTCCTCTCAAAAACAGCTGGGAAAATTGGAGAAAAATCATAGAGAGGATATTTACTTGGAATGTTTTCACTTGACACCCACAGGCTAGAAATATTTAATATTCTAGAATAAAATCCTTTACGGGATTGGCTTTAATTAGTTTTGATGGATTCAGATGATGGAATTCAGTGAGTTGCCCTTTTATTACTTTATTTTGCTGCTCATAGCTCATACTAATTTGCTGTTTTTATCACAAAACATTAAATTATTAAGTTTTGTATTCAGTACCAAATCAATGGTTGGTAAAAGTTTCAGCAGAAAAGCACACAAAAGAGTGTGCATTCAAGTGTTTAAACTGCACCGAGACCAGTGTGCTCATGTCCCAAAAATGTCTGCATGAGACTTTGTTTGTGCTGTATGGTTTAAACTGGTACATTCATCATTGGCAAGTTTATTGCACAGTGGTTAACCAAATTTAAAAGCTACAGTAAATACAAACCCAATAGAGCACTCGTGTAGCTTGAAGTCCTACCATCTCACTGTGGACAGGAACAAAATGTCCTGCATCAGAAGTCCACATGTGGAGGTCTGCGATCCAGTCAAGTCCCCAAGCGCATTAAAAAAGATTGTTTGCCACAGTTTTTTTTTTTTTGTGATGACTCATGAAGTTCATATTCTACCATTTAAGTTATCAGTTAGTTTATTTTGTCAATGTAACCCACAGCGATAAGAAAGGTCTCCTAATTGACTCCTTATTCAAAACCTCATGAGTTGATTATGTGCTTTGTAGCATATCATGGGAAATTACAGCAGTTTGACCTGTCAAATCTCAAAACTACAGCTTATTTTCTCAACAGTGTGAGAGTATTTACCAAATTTGGACTGAAATAATATTCAGGGTTCATACAAGGTGCTTAAAGTACTTGAATTTGACTTTTTGACATTTAAAGGAGAAGTCCACTTCCAGAACAACAATTTACAAATAATTTACTCACCCTCTTGTCATCCAAGATGTTCATGTCTTTTTGTCTTCAGTCGTAAAGAAATTTTTGAGGAAAACATTTCAGGATTTTTCTTCATATAATGGACTTCAATGGTGCCCCCGATTTTGAACTTTCAAGAAGTAGTTTAAATGCAGCTTTAAATGACTCTAAACGGTCCCAGCCGAGGAATAAGGGTCTTATCTAGCGAAACGTTTTTTTTTTTTTCGGGAAAAAAAAAAAAAAAGTATACTTTTTAAGCACAAAAGCTCGGGTAGCGCAGGCTGTCGGATGCGTGTCCATGGGTCGTTCTTGAACGATTGGTTCATTTTGAACAAATCTTTAATGTGACTCGCGAAGAACGAGTCGTGTTGGGGAGTGATTCTTTCAGTCACGCATGCGCAACATCCTATTAGGTTCAGTACTGGAATTAGTTCACGTATTTCGAGTCTTTTTCGAGTCGTTCGTTCATCTTATGGGGCTGTCACGTGATGCTGATTTTGCTAAAATTAACAAAATGACATGAAAAAAGATTTTCATGAAAAAATGATCCGAACTTCCCATCGCTACTACAAATTACGTTCATTGTCTGTGTACTCCGGCTAAAAAAGGTATTTTCTCCTACAACTTTAGAATCGTCCAGCACGTTGTACCTTTTTGTTTGTAAACAGCGTTTGACTTACTTGCACTTCCTTAGTCTTTGCACATTCGCTTTGTAAACACTGGGTCTGTAGTTCCGCCTACATTCCGTGTGACCTTTCGACATGATTCAATACGTAGCGTCATAAATGCGCATACCACAAACTGTGAGGGGTATGTAGCTGCAGCTTGGAGATCTCCAAATGGGGCGGGAACTCCAAAACAGGGTGGGCGCTCCAAAATAGGGCGTGGCTTCCTTCCCCAATCCACTTAAGCGCAACCTCCGCCCCACAGCTAATTCTAAAGATTTTATTGGTTGTGTCAGTCGCAGTGTTGATTACCTACACTACGCTACACAAATGCTAACCCCTAAACCTACCCCACACCTTACCCTAACCTTAACCAGTGAAACTGACTGCACGTTGGGATTGGCACTGAATAGCGTGGCAGATAAACAGTTAATAAGATTATGCGATTTGAGATCGTCGGGCCGTTTTGTAACTCCCCAACCGGACCTCACTGGAAAATGGGACCTTTTTAGTTACATTCAACATCACTACCCCCTCCTACCCTGCGAATTTCAAGAAACGGGACGCCCCCTTTGCTTAAAACAAAGCGATAGAGTAAAACCTTTCCCCTGCGCTTTACTGGGACGGCTCGCGGGAGAGCTCGTGGGTGATTCCCATTTATATCATTAACCACTGGCCACGAGCTTTGGGGCTCTGCTCTCACTGAGCATATTTATTTATATAGCATAGTTTATTTTATTTGAGAACAACTACAAACTGTTTATTTTATAAAATTTAGTTTTGAAATGTAAGTCAATAACAATAAGCTGAAGCTAGAGCCAATGGGGAAAGTCTTTGCACGACATGACCCCGCCCCATTTTGGAGGTTCTGCCCACTTTTGGAGTTCCCGCCACATTTTGGAGATCTCCGGTCTGCAGTTTTATATACTTGGTTGATTTGCTATGACATACGCTTCAGACTGTGAGATTGCATATATTAACTGAGAGAAAGGGTTATGGATCGAAGGAGAGTGTGTGTGTATATATATATATATATATATATATATATATATATATATATATATATATATATATATATATATATTTTCGATACAGAGTACAAATGGCTGTGCATTTATTATTGTTGTTAACTCAGTGGGAGTGAAATTAAACTGTCTGAACCATCTGAACCCGAAGTTGACTCTCTTCCCTCTTCCGGCTCTGCTCTGCAGCTCACCACGCCCACTTTTGAAGCATTTTTTAAAACTGTGGTGATAACTAACCAGTGCTGAAACAGGGGTGGTTTCATGACCCTTTAAGCAAATTAACAGTGGTTTTATTATAGTAAAAGTATACTTTGTAATACTTCACATGTGCTTCACTTTATTTTGCCATTTTTATTAGTATATCTTTATTTATCTATTTCTCTTTTTTTAGAATTTAAAATTGAAGACATTGTTTGATAAGTGAGATCTTTGATTGCAGTCAGCAAAAAAGTAATGCTTGAAAAGTCTTAAAAGTTTTGAAATTTCATTGTACAGTATCTGTATGAACCCTGAATACTGTAATAATGAAATAATGGAAAATTACCAATAAAACTGCCCACTGAAAACCATAGTTTTGTCATAAATATTAGGTTAAAATAAAAGGAATGTTTAATTTAGTTCCTGAAAACCATAGTTTTGTCATAAAAAAATTAGGTTAAAATAAAAGGAATGTTTAATTTAGTTCCCCACACAAGTGTTATCTCTCACTCTCTATTGTAAAAAGGTTAAAATTACAAGGTATATTTATATTGCATGTGTGTGTTTCTGTATGGTTGTTTCTGACCAGGTATTCTGTGACATGAAAACTAAAGGGGGAGGCTGGACTGTCTTTCAGCATCGCTATGATGGATCGGTCGATTTCAACCGTGGCTGGAATGATTACAAACTGGTAGGAACAACTTGTTCAATACCAATTAGAGTGCATTTTATAATTGTATAAATAAGCTATAGCTTTAAAAGGTGGTTAACTTTCCACAGTTTGACTTTAGATTCTCTTAAATGCAGTTTTCAGTCTCTGATCATTTATTTTATCACAGACATCTGCATTAAGCAGGTCTTCATATATCTAATATCTTGAAAAAGATTGAAATAAAAATGCTTCTGGTAAATTCCACAATATCAGTGATGTTTTGAAAAATGGCACATCTTGCCATGCATCATATCTGACTAGCTGAAGAAATCTGATTATGTGCCGTCATTAAAGACTGCTTCAAAATAATTTTTCTTGATTTTGCTTTAGACAATGAAGTATGATGACTTCTTTAATGAAGACATACTGTATAATTCACATGTGGGCCTGTCTATCCTATATTGAGGTTTCTTGATTTATGCACACTTTTCCTAGCATTAATCTAAGGTACCTTACATTTAAAGCACATATTTAACCAACACTGATGGAGAAAGCCTACTCATGTGTGGTATCTGACATGTATAGCCATAGAATACTGATGTGATGGTGACCCCATTGACCTTTCTTTGTGGAAGAGAGTTCTGATTGGCCATCTTTGCATTCCCATGTCTCCCTATGTTGTTACACCTGCATTCCCTCCCTATCTAGGAGGATGAGTATATATTAAGTCAGTCACAGGGTCATTTGAAGTCTTGAGAAGAGAAAAGATAAGGAAAGACATTAGAATTTAAGTAGGAATTCTATCATTCACTCACTATGTCTGTTATTAGAAAAGTTATGGAATATAAGAAGAGTGCATATTGTTAGTAAAGCTTGCTTTAAAATCAGTGTTTTGTACCTGTTAAAGTAAAAGCTCCCTGGAGAGCTGATTTGTTTGGAAACAATTGAATTTTAAATGCAAAAACAGTGGTAATACATCTCACCTGGGCCACTTCAACAGACAAATTGCTATGGCTGCTTTGGGAGTGTGTCAGAACCGCACAAGTTTTGTTTTCTCTTTTCCTTGTTGTTTTCCAAGAAAAATGTTTTTACAAGTGAATGATAAATATTTGGCCCCAGATGGAGCGTGGGAGTGGGGAGCCCCTGTAGATTGTTGATAACGTGTGCATTGAAGCATCTGAATGCCCAACTGCACTACCACATCTCACAGTGTTCAAATGTGCCGTCTCATTTGCTGGTCCATGTAGATGGAAATGCAGCATTTTCCTGTGGTTACAGGAGGTCTTGTGAAACGTTTGCTAGTATGTGATGAGGAACTCCTGGATCGTCCTTTTGAAGCGTCTTTCTGCTATCAGTGTAAATAATTATGTAATACTAATTATTAGTAATCGTCTATTTTACAGAAACTGTTTGAAAATTCTGTCATTAATTACTTACCCACGTCATTCCAAACCCATAAGACCTTTGTCTTAATGAGGATATTTTTGATGAAATCCAAGAGCTTTCTGACCCTGCCAGCAACACAACAGACACGTTCAAGGCCCAGAAAGGTAGTAAGGACATTGTTAAAATAGTCCATGTGATCCCTAGTGAAAATTAAATATATTAAAATGTATTTAAAATACATTTATTTCATGCTAAGTATACTATATGTCACAAATCTGGTTCTGAACGCCAGTCTGCTCGCCACCAGATGTCGCTTTGACATTCACATTACACAGACCGTTGCACCACACCCTGGACTACGTTCCCCATCACCCATTGCGCTTATCACCTGCATCCAATCAGAGACTCTATATAAGCCTTGGACTTCCTCTCACTATTTGCCGAGTATTGTACAGCGTTTTGCGGTCGTTCTGTTAGCTGCATTACGGAGCCCTTTCCTAGTTTCCTTGTTGTCTAGTTTTGTCATTCGTGTCTCGACCCTAGCCTTGTTGATTCCTGCCCGTCGTGGATTTACCCTTTGTCTCGTCGTCACAGACTCTAATCGCCCCTCATATGAACTCTCGCCTATCTAAGTTAGTGGATCACCCTTTTGCCTAGCCCCTTGGATTACGTTCGCCGTTGATCGACCCTCGCCTGTGTCACGGAATATTCTTTTATCTTGCTGTCTGTATACCTGTTTGCCAGTGTTTGACCCAGCCTGTCTACGATCATGTTTCTGTCTAATGTCAGTAAAGCTTTGCATATGGATCCGCCCGCTCCTCGTCTCGTACCCTCCGTAACAGTGTAAATACATTTACATACTATGTACTTAATAAAAATACCCTGCAGATGTACTTTTATTGTACTAAACTGGTATATTTAAAGTCTGCTAAATTGGAACAAGTAATTTTGTACATAATGCACTTTAATTGTGTAAGTAGTGCTAAAGTCCAACTAAAGATATACTTAAGTATATTCGATTGTGCTAAAGTGAAACTATTGCAAGTATACTTTATTTACACTTTAAATATTTTGCATTTAAAGATCGATATTGTTTAAAGATCATACAATACTCATCAATAGTGACATTAAAACATATTTTAGGCTTAATATTAAGAAATGTGCATTGTGCACAAGTAGTACTCCAAATAAAGTTTAATTACAATTTTTATATCAGTAAGTCTCAAACGATGTCAGTAAATATGTTAATAGACTTGAACTATACTTAGTATAAAATAAATAAATCTATTACTTTTTTACTAGGGACATCAGTGGTTCAACCTTAATTTTATGAAGCTACGAGAATACTTTTTGCGCACAAAGTACTCTCTTGAACGCACACCAAAGACTGACACGGAAAAGAAAGTCGCTATTTTTGTCTTCTTCAAGCACAAAAAGTATTTTTGTGGCTTCAGAACATTACAGTTAAACCACTGATGTCACATGGACTATTTTATCGATGTTCTTACTACCTTTTTGGGCCTTGAACGTGTCAGTTCTGCAGGAGCAGAAAGCTCTCGGATTTCATCAAAAATATCTTAATTTGTGTTCTGAAGATGACTGAAGGTCTTACGGGTTTGGAGCAACATGAGGGTAAGTAATTAATGATGGAATTTTCATTTTTGGATGAACTTTCCCTATAAAATATTTCAATGCACTTAAACCTAATTGGATGTGAAAATTATGCATTCACAAATAATCTGACCTGTTAATAATTATTTTTAAAAATTGTGAACAAAACAAAAAGATAATTGAAGTGTGTTTTAAAAGAAAAAACAAATTAATTCTTAAAAATGAAAATTTACTAGCAATTTGAGTGAAAATAGTTTACATCGGGGTGCTCAACCTTGGTCCTGGAAATCGACTTTCCTGCAGAGTTCAGCTCCAACCCTGACCAAACACACCTGAACCAGCTAATTAGGATCTGAAGGAGGACTTGATAATTACAGACAGGTGTGTTTGATTAGGGTTGGAGCTGAACTCTGCAGGAAAGTCGATTAAAGAATAAAGCAACTTTTTTGCTTTTTTTCCCCGCATACAACATAGGGATTTGGAGATCCATCAGGAGAACACTGGTTAGGAAATGACGTCATCCACCTGCTTACCACATCGAAAGACTACACACTCCAGGTCCACCTCAAAGACGCAGATGGACAGCAGGCTTATTCTCAATATGACCATTTCTACATTGATGGAGAGGATAAGAAATACAGGTACCAAAATGTTCCCTGTTCTCTTGACTCTAAATATTGTGATGCATACAAATGGGAGCCACTTTGTTTACAGAAGTGGTGGGAATAAATTGGGTTGTGCACAGTGTAGGCTTTCAGTTGAAACACTCCTTAGCTCATGAATATTTATATAATTAGGTTATGTACAAATAATTTAATGGTGTATTTTTACTTTGATAAATTGTCTCAGTGGTGTATTTCCTATTTGCAAAAAATGGCTTAAAGGAATAGTTAAAAATAAAAATCCTGTTATTACTCACCCTCATGTTGGTTCATTAAAATAGTCCATGTGACATCACTGGTTCAACCTTGATTTTATGAAGCTATGAGAATAAATTTTGTGCCAGAAGAAAACAAAAATAACGACTTTACTCAAAATGTACGTTTCTTGTACCTTCATAACATTACGGTTGAACCACTGATGTCACGTGGATTATTTTAACAATATCCTTACTACCTTTCTGGGCCTTGATTGTGGTAGTTGCATTTCTCTTTATGTCGGGTCAGAAAGCTTTTGGATTTCAACAAAAATATCTTAATTTGTGTCTTACGGGTTTGAAACGACAAGAGGGTGAGTAATTAATGACACTATTTTCATTTTTGGGGTGAACCATTCCTTTAAAAACATTTTAAACTAATTTCAATAGCACATTGAGTTGCTGTTTTTGACATGCACATCTCATTACACAAGTATTTGAGGGACCAATCATTTTCCCAACCATTTCTGTTTATTTCAGATAAACTTGGGGTCAAACGTGGTCAGATATGATTGGTCTAATGGCAGTGTTTTTGCTGTAACTGTGAGGGGTTCCCTAATATAACCTTTTATTTGAATAAACCCAAATCAGCAACAGGAAAACATTTGGTTGCATTTTGTTTTGTGATTTAACTGGAACGGATAACAAGCAGTGGAGAGTGAAAAGGAGGTGGCAGAGCAGTGTGCGGTAGAGAACATTCCCGCCAAACGCTTTCCTCTACTGATCGCAACTGCAACAATCACTCAACAAAACATAAAAAATGATGAATTCCAGCACCAGACTCATTATAATACCTACTCACAAATTGAAAACTCCTGCCCAGCATTTGAAGATGCTTCCTACGTATTAGCATCCAAGGCATGAGCTATTTCATAAAGTGCTGGGTATAAAACTAGCCTTGGTCGGCCATGTCTCCACTGTAAATGACACCTACAAATGAGTTTGGAAAAACAAATTAGCAGAAGATAAAATCTCCAGTATTTCAGGTTTTTCACCACAGCTGTGTTTTATTCTGAGTATAGGTCAAAGCCAGGCTAAACAGAACTGGTGAGAGTAATGCTGTTTATTTGTATGTATTTTATATCATTTAGGTAGAATATGTTCAGTATTTAATTGTAATCCAATTAAGACTTAAAGGAGAAGTTCACTTCCAGAACAAAAATGTACAGATAATGTACTCACCCCATTGTCATGCAAGATGTTCATGTCTTTCTTTCTTTAGTCGTGAACAAATTATGTTTTTTGAAGAAAACATTTTGAGGAATACATCCATATAATGAACTGATATGGTGCCCCAAGTTTGAACTTGCGAAATGTAGTTTAAATGCGGCTTCAAACGATCCCAAATGCAGCTGTAAACCATCCCACCCAAGGAAGAAGGGTCTTATCTAGCGAAACAATCAGTTATTTTCATAAAAAAAAATACAATTTAAATACTTTTTAATCTCAATTGCAAAAAAATACAATTTAAATACTTTTTAATCTCAATTGCTCATCTTGTCTAGCTCTGCCTGAACTCCGTGTATTCTGGTTCAAGACAGTTAGCGCATGTCGAAAAACTCCAATCGCATTTTCTCCGTCAACTTCAAAAATCATTTCAAAATCATCCTACATCGCTGCAGAAGTACCGACCCAGTTTTTGCAAAGTGAACATGCAAAGAAGATCAAACACCCTTAACAAAAAAAGTAAAACAGCGATATAGGACAATTTTGAAGTTGAGGGAGAACATGAGATGGGAGTTTTTCGACCCTAACTGTCATGAACCGGAAAAAAACAGAGTTCAGGCAGAGCAAGACAAGACGAGCGTTTGACATTAAAAAGTATATAAATTGTATTATTTTTATGAAAATAACCAATTGTTTTACTAGATAAGACCATTCTTCCTCAGCTGGGATCGTTTACAACCACATTTGAATGGTTTGAAACCGCATTTAAACTGCATTTTGGAAGTTCAAACTCGGGGCACCATAGCAGTCCACTATATGGAGAAAAATCCTGAAATGTATTCCTCAAAAAACATAATTTCTTTACGACTGAAGAAAGAACGACATAAACATTTTGAACGACAAGGGGGTGAGTACATTATCTGTACATTTTTGTTCTGGAAGTGGACTTCTCCTTTAATTTGCATTTCCAGTGTGAATTACATTTTCAGCATGTTTTTGGCACATTTTTCTGACATAGGAGGCACTTGATTATATTCATAAGTCAAAATGATGAGTTACATTTATGGCAAACTACCATTTCTCCCAGCATCCCTACTGCTTCTGGTCTGCAATCCCAGGAGCAGATCTGCCTACAAAAGAAAAACAGGGCAAACAATTTCAAGCATGAGGCTTTGCCAGAAAACTGCCGAGTTATACAAATCTCACACCTCTCTTAAGGGATGCAATTAAACATGCAGCATTGCTTGTGGGCATGCTTATACGGTGAATGAACCAGAACCAGAAATATTAAATTTAACTCGAAATAAATGATTTGGAATACAACTCTAGAATGGGAGAGTGTTGCAGCAGTGGTATCAAATGGAAACGCCAATGTGTGTTTGTGTGCGTGTTAACAGGTAGAGAAAATGCTGAACAAACACTTGCCAAATCCCACCATGTTTGTTTTCTAGTTTACCTCATATGGTAAGTGTGCGTTTTATTAGCGAGCTGAGAATCCTGGCACGGTCTCGAGGGTGTTAGGCCCGTTTGGGATTAACCAGCCAAGCAACCTATGGTGCAAAAATGTGTTCATGCCAACACAATCTCCTGCAGTCCCTAGCTGTGTGGTCCTTTCTCTGGCACAGTGTGTTCGCAATCCTTCCTGGTTTCTGGTGAGGCATCATCAACAATGGATTGTGGATAATAGAGGCTGAATATCTTTGGAATGCACTTTAATGAGTCTTAGAGCTTTCTGAA
>JAHKKF010495806.1:0-15473 GCA_019740295.1 Labeo calbasu | reverse complement strand
CAAAGTCCAAAATTGGCACTATTGAATATTGAAAAACTTATTGAGAGCACCTATAAGGACACTCTTTGTTTTTAACAAACAACAAAAAATCTATTTTACAGTATTAGCACAACAGGTTCACACAGAACCAAAGGCCAACAATAGTTGAATAGATTGTGCTCAGAAAATCTGAGTGTACCGTGGGAGGAGGAACTCCATCAGTACCAGCAGGGAACAGTGGACATTGTGTAGGGGACAAATGGTGTATATGAACACAGGAGCGGAAACAAAACAAAAAACGTCACAGTAAGCAGAGTAGTGTGAGGGTGTGGTAGCTGTGACAGATCTGAGTTTGTTGGAATTGGTGTGGGTGGGGTGCTGCGGTTCAATGTCAAGTGTAGCAGGACTGATGTGGGTTTCTGGGTAGCTTTAGTGCTTCTCTAACTTCACATCGGTGTGCTCTGATAGTCTTGTCCTGTTTACAGTCACTATGGTGATTCAGGGAGTGTTTTGACACTTGGTATTTCGGTATCAGGTTAACTCTGAATGAATCAGTCACCTTGGAACAAACGAGTCAGTATTTCTAGATTCTGTCAACTGTGGTGTGAATCATTTCTTTGGTCACTTCAGATATTTTCTGCAAAGCGGTTCTGCACTGAATTCAGGGCAAAGGTGAATTTGCCCGCGGCACATAATTGTAGCTGTAAAATGAAACATTGTGACATTCAGAGCATTGCTTGAATGCAAGCTCATAGCATGTCTGTCTGTCTCATTTTGTTTTAGACATCTATTCAAATATTAGTCCTTTATCTACAGTATCTATGATAATGATGCTGTATTTGAATATTAGCTGCCAGTATAGTTTAATATATGTGGCCATATTGTTGATTTGTATTTAGCCGCTTGCTCTCTTGGAAAACCATGGGAGATTTAGTCCTCTATAGGAAATGGAGTTTATTTGGTTGATCTGCAGCAGCCTACTGGTTAAGGGCTGGGGTTGCTACCACACTTCAGTAAAGCTACTCAAGGAGACACTCTGAAGATACATATCTAAATAATTTGGACCTCCAATAAATATATATACACTCACCAAAGCCAATTTTCATTTGAATTTGGTGCATTGCTGTGGACCCTGTTGACTAAAGTGTGCAATTTAAAAGGTCTTGTGTCTCTTTTTTAACAGGAAAAAGATGTCAGGAATGGATCAGTGTACTTCTTTGCTTTACCCTCATGGCCTTCAACTTCTGTTACCTGGTAACATACTTCCACCTGGGACATACCTGGTACATCCTTCTGGGCATCGGTTGGTACAACAAACAATCCCACATATACATGTCAATGTTTAATAAAGCAGTGTTAGTCACAACAAAGTTACAAAGTACAACTTGGAAATTCCCAGTATTGCTAGAAGTTGCTAGAATGTGTCTCTGTATGACTTGCAGCTACTAAAAACTACTTTTTTATGGGAACTGAAAAACATTTTGGTTTATAATAGGATATTATACTTAGAATCTGCTGTATGTGTTTGTGTAGTGGCAGGGATCCTGACAGCAGACTTTGCCTCTGGTTTGGTCCACTGGGGTGCTGACACATGGGGTTCGGTGGATCTGCCCATCGTTGGGAAGGTACAGAAGTGAAACACCCTTTTTCATGTCATTAAGTGTTGCCAGAGTTAAGGTAAATCAATGAATAAAATACTGTGAGATCAAATAGATGGACCATGGACCATGGACCATGCAGATTTTTAGGACATTTAAGGGGATAGTTCACCCAAAAATAAAAATTACCCCATGATTTAGCCCTCAAGCCATCCTAGGTTTATATGACTTTCTTCTTTCAGATGAATACAGCTGAAGTTATACATTAGAAGTACAAAACAAGGATTTGTAAAGAAAAATGTCTGAGGATTAGGATACATATCAAAACTGCTGTAAACAAAACTTGGTTCACGCGAGACTAGCATATTCTCACCGGAGCTTACGCTACGCCTACATCCTACATCATCCGCTGAAACCCAACTCTCTCGTGAACATGCATACAACAGTTAGCAGAAACTAATTACTGTTTATAAAGTTTTCAATATGGATATTTTTCTTACACAAACACATCAATTCGCTTCAGAAGGCCTTTATTAACCCACTGGGCCGTGTGGAGCACTTTTTATGATGGATGGATGCACTTTATTGGACTTCAAAATCTCAACATCCATTCACTGCCATTATAAAGCTTGGAAGAGCCAGGACATTTTTAAATTTAAAGGGGTCATATGATACGATTTCATGTTTCCTTTGTTTTTGGAGTGTTACAAGCTGTTCATGCATATATAAGATCAGTAAATTTACAAAGATTAAAGTCTCAAACCCAAAGAGATATTCTTTATAAAAGTTATATACGTTTATAAAAGACACGCCCCTACATTCAAACACGCCCCTACATGTCTACTTCACGGTGTGGGAAGATTTGCATGAGACTGCCCAAATGTATACGCAAACAAAGAAGGTGTAACTTTTCTTCTCGCTGTAGTATTGTTGCAGCTGCCGCCATGTTGTAGAGACGCTGTGTGCTTCGTTGCGAAAGCGAAAGTACTTTGTTTGGCCTTCCAAATGAGTACACAACTAGAAATCAGTGGTTAAGTTATATTTACAACACTGTTCCAAAACAGTAACGTTACAACGCAAATATTTGAGTGTGTGCAGCTTTTTTTATGGAGGACTGTTTGCTGAACCTGGGAGAGTAGCCTACAATGCCAGCTGTGCACACTATAAAGGCGGGGCAATTCCAAATTTGCAAGGACAGTTTGGCACTTCTGACTCACAGCCTGTAAGTACGTTTTCATATATAAAGAATTTGCTACTCGCTATTCAAACGCTAATTTTGAGCAGTGTAGAGTACTGCTTGTTTGTCGTTTCTAATATCACAAATGGACACATGGTGTTACGTTTACGTGGCGCAACGCAACGCAACATGTAAAAAGACAGTAGGAGTCATTACAATCAGCAATTATGTCCTCACTGAATGCAACAAATGCCTCATTTATAATGGGTTTTATTGTTTTTGTCTTGTCGCGCTGGGACACGGCATCACAACATGGAAGGGGGGATAAAATTCTGTTACACGCTTGAGGAATTTGGCCAGTCACAACGCACTGAATAGCTGCCTAATCAGAACACACCACGCTTTTCACAACGGTGAGCTTTGTAAATATCGACACGTTTCAGAAAGGTGGGGCAGAGAGGAGCAACAATATTGTACAGTATGTGGAAAAATAATGTGTTTTTTGAACTTCAAATCACGTAAACGCATTGCATTATACCAAATACACAAAATAATGTTCTTTTTAACAACATCAACCCTTTAACTTTCGTCTGAAAGAAGAAAGTCATTTACACTAGTATGGTTTAAGGGTGAGTAAATCATGGGGTAATTTTCATTTTTGGGTGAACTATCCCTGTAAGATTTGTATTTGTAAATCTTTTAAACATCTTCGAACATGTTAAAGATCTTGAGAAAATCTAAATCTCAAGAAAATATTTTCAACTAAGCATAGCTGCTTCTCTTAAAAAATGAACTTTTTCTCCATCCCAGGCCTTCATTCGTCCGTTTCGAGAACACCACATCGATCCAACAGCTATAACGCGCCATGATTTCATTGAGACAAATGGTGATAACTGTATGTTGACTATCGTCCCTCTGGCTAACATGGCTGCAAACTTCTTGATGCTCTCACCAGGTAAGACGTCAATATTATCTGTCCATCGGAGAAACGAATGATGAACCACATTAATTTCTGACTCCGATTCTCATGTCGTGCTGTTCTCTTTCTCATTCAGCGGAGATCTATCGGAACTACCCCTGGTACTGTTACGTCTTTGCTTTGGCCATTTTTGTTACATTGACCAATCAGATTCACAAGTGGTCGCACACATATTTTGGGCTCCCACGCTGGGTGACGTTACTTCAGGACTGTCACATCATTTTACCCCGGAAACACCACAGAGTTCACCACGTTTCACCTCATGAAACCTACTTCTGCATTACCACAGGTACATGCACACACACAATATGCATGTTTGTGCTCATTACTTCCTTGCTTAATTACACTTTCTGTGGCAGTACCTATTAGTGTTTTTTTACTGTCTGTAATATGTACACTCTTTCAAAAGTCAGCAAGATTTTTTGAACAAAATCTCTTATGTTCACCAAGGCTGCATTTATTTGATCAAAAATTGCAGTAAAAACTAATATTGAGAAATATTACAACTACCTTATTACAGTTGTTTTCTATTATAAGTATTTTAAGATGTAATTTAAGTCTCTGATGGCAAAGCTGAATGTTCAGCGGCTATTACTCCAGACTTCAGTGTCACACATTTTTGCTGCAAAACAGTTGTGCTGCTTAATATTATTGTGGAAACTGTGAATTTTTTTTTTTTTTTAAATAAGCAGCGCAAAAGAACAACATTTATTTTACATAGAATTTTTTTGTAACAATATAGAAGTCTTTTCTATTACTTTTGATCAGTGCGTCCTTGCTGAACAAAAATATGAATTTCTTTCAAACAAACAAACTAATATACAATAGTGTATGTAGTTATGGTTCTGTTGTGACATGCTTTTTAAAAAATGTATTTTTTTATACATTTACATTGGTATATATAAATGCATGTGGTTTATTCAACATGCAGAAAAAAAAAACAAATAAGGAAATTATATTATAAAGAAGATGATTATAGACCCTCTTGCGTGTGATACTACCCAAAAATGCTAAAAACTAACTACATTTATGAATCAATAAATGATTCATTCAATAATCAAAAATTTTATCCTTGAAAATAACATAAGTAAATAAATAAATAAAAAATGTGTACACTTTACATGTATTCAAAGTGTAAGAAGAAAAAAATTATGTATGTATTTTTTTTACTTGATTACAGCCTAGAGCATTTTCAGAGCCACTAAATTTATAAACATTTTTTTGAACTTGCAGTTTAATGTAGTTCTTTATCATGGATCAAATTCAGTTATATACCAATTAATGTCAATTATATAGGGCCCTATGAAATCAGTTTTTTTTTTTTTTTACCAAATTCTGTTTTATTTTTTTTTTCTAAATTCTGTTTTTCCATTTTAATTTTTTTTTCTTGATTCCATTTTTTTTTCCATTTTATTTTTTCTAGACTGTTTTAATGGTTAAATTAAGTTTTGGTGCATGTCTAATTAACTGTAATCATGAAACTTACACTTAAGTTTAACACTTAAGGCCCTATGAAATATGAAATTATATATATATATATTAGGGCTGGTAAGCAGTTAATTTTTTTTTTTAACTAATTAATTACATGATGTGGCGATAAATTAATGCAATTAATCGCTCATCAAATTTGGCAGAGAAATTACTCCTAAAAGATAATTTAAAGTCATTGTTTTGTAAAAGCATCAAACAGACATTACAAAAAGTAGCTTCAGCAAGAATTATTTTGTTTGATTCAACATCAAATTTATTACATATACTCTTTTGGACCATGAGGGTGAGGAAATGATGACAAAATTTTCAATTTTTGTGTGGGTGAACTATACCTTAATAATTTTTTTTATTATAATTACTATGGAAATGTGAAATTATTTCTTTAATGAAATGATACTCTAAATAATAAACTAAAACTGGCAGTAGGTGGTGGTAAATGTCTTTATGATTAAGTCATCGCTGATTCATTTAGGAATTAAGTAAATGGTTGTTTTTATGCATGGTTCATTGGGCTTGTTTGACTTGAAGCAGATCATCACCATCAGACCGATCAGTGTATGACATCAAAGCACCGCGAGAGCAATTAGAGAGCAAACGACTCACTCTCGCAGTACTTTGATATTATACACATATCGGTCTGTGCAGCACGACTTCAAATCCAGCGAGCCTAATGGTTCACCCAATTCGTTCAAAACGTGGATTAAGAAATGAAACGCAGATGTTTGTTGCTCGGAGATGAAGAGTTCTGCTTTGTCTTTATATTTTTGCTGGCAAAATTGAGCAAAACAGACAACATTGTGTGTAAAATAACACTTCTTATTTAACTGTTGTGTAAAATCAGTATCACATTTGCACTCGTGTGATATTGCTTAACTATATGATGTAAATATAAGAAACAAACTCAAACAGGGGCATTTTTGCCCCATATCTTGATTTTTAGGACAGGCTCCATCATGCAGTGAGTTGTTGCCATGCCTCATAGTTGTCATCAATCAGCTGTATGAAATGTCACATGGGTCTGGGGTGGGGCAAGTGCGTTAAATGCGTTAATATAATATAATATAATTTTTCACCGTAATTAATTAATCTAATTAACATGTTAAATTACCAGCCCTAATATATATATATATATATATATATATATATATATATAATAAAATACTCTGGATTCCATTTTAATAGTTTCATTGAAATGTAATAATCAAAGCATCTCTAAAATAATTAATTTTATCAAAAGTAATTATTATTACTTTATTTATTTATTTAAGAAATACTGTGTTGTGTATTTACATTTTTCTGGTCAATAAATCCTGGTAAATAATTTTTCTGGTAAATATTCCTTAAAGATAATGTTTTAATCTAAATTTTATTATTATTAGTAGTAGTAGTAGTAGTAGTAGTACTATCATTACATTAAATAATGTATTTCTGTCATAGTTTCTTTAAGTTAAACCGAACTTTTAATTTGGTGGGTTGTTGTGAAGACCTTTAAGTTTCTGTTTGTATATATGATATGACGGTTAGTTTTGGTTTTTCTTACAAGAACCGGTAAAATGCTTATGAAGTGACTCTCAGAGCAGCTCTAGAGATTTATGTGTTCATGTACTCATTTATTGAGGCTGAAAACATTGCGAGAGTGTACTGACTTACTTTCGATTTATTCATCCAAAATTTAGTACATTTTGTAACATTACACGTTATACAGTGAATTCCATCTGCGTTTTTTGCGTCACTGAAATCATAGGGCCCTAATTATACTTTTATATGTGACTGACCTAAATGTGTTTGTATGTGCAGGCTGGTTGAACTATCCTCTAGAAAAACTTGGATTCTGGAGAAACCTGGAAGATCTGATCCAGAGCGTGACAGGAGAGAAACCCAGATCAGATGACCTCAGATGGGCCCAGAAAACCAAGTAATCTTCCTCTGCCACCAACCCACCTCCCCTACCTCAGACCTGCTTATAGGAGAACGATCTTTCTCCATCTACTTGTCCTCCCTCAGACAGAACAAGAGGAACGGCAAGATATTAAAGCCCAAATTAGAAAGCCATCAATTCTTCGCAAAAGTTAACAGAAAGGGGGTTGACAGAGCGATTGAAAGCAATATCCCACCCCGCTCACTCTAAAAATCCAAACACTCAAATCCTTGTTGAAAACTTGAGACTTGTGTGAAATGTTTAAAACTCTTCAAAGTGCAAAAAACAAGCAAATTTAAAATGCCAATACTTGAACAAAGTGGGCTCTTTTCTGGACACCTTCTCATCCTTCAACTGCTCAAAGCTTTGCTGACTAGCTTGTTTCTAAGGGACTGGCCTCTGCTCTTGGGTTCGGCCTTTGGGACTGATATCTCTTGCTCTCACCCTTCTCTTGTTTGGGGTTAAAGTGCAGTAAACTCAAGGCATTTTGGCTCTTTGACCACAGAGGGCTGAAAACATGTGTCTTCATCTGTTGCTCGTGTCTGAACGGACAGAGCAACATCATATGCAGTCTTACTTCAGTACGCCTTAAAAGACGAATCGCAACTTGCTTTGCTTGGCCTCATCCTTACACTTCATTCATCTTTTCATTAATACTTTCTTTTGAAGCAAATTCAGAGGTGCTGGAAGCAGAATATTAGAAGTATTTCCACATGTAGGTCTTTAGTGTTTTTAGTGTGAATAAGCCATTGGTATCCTCACTACTCGACACTGAGATAACCATTAGACATTTAGAAAAGGCCTGATTTTTATTTTGTATTAACTTCATCGTAAGCTAGGTCGACGCGAGCTTGACCAGTTAACACTTTTACTCCATTGCTTGAGTTTTGGGTTTGCGTACAGCACATTAACCGTTTAATGTTCAAATTAACGCTAGCATGTTAAATCACACAGCTCGTAGTTCTTATTTAATAATAATATGAGATGTTAAAGGCAGTTACAGCATGAGGAAAATGACAGAATCAACATCTAGCTGTCTAGTGACTTACAACTACTACTAACTGCTTATTTAATGAGCGTTATACACATTTTCTTTTATAAAGCTGCAATGACAATGGATAAGAAAAAGATTTATTTACTTGACTTTATATTTAAATACAGCACTAGTCATATTTTGAATTATTAGAATTAAGAAATCTTTCACTAATAGAAAAAGATCTTTGCTTTGCTTTAAAAAGTGTTGCTATTCAAGCAAAGTAGTTTAGGCAGTGTTTATCGTGTGTGGTTACCATTGTAACAGTCGTCTTATAAGAGTGAAGAAATGGAGACGAAATGAACAATTAATATTTTATATCAAATGTAACAATTGTGATCATTTTTGTTGTGCCATTTTTTTTTACTTTTGAATCAGTTGAATTATTTTTTAACAGAACTGTTACACCCTGTTTGCACAGATGATTCACTAAAAATATTTCTGATCTTCATCCCTTCAAAGCTCAAAAACTATAAAGAGGTCAGCCGTAATCAAGCTATAGCTTTTAAGTTTTATGCTTGTGTTAATATTCATGCCAAAATCTTGTTACTGTCAGCAGCAATGTGGCAGTTGTTGTGTTTCAATAGGTCAGTATGGTGATAATACATGTTTAGATAGGTCAGAAAGAGAGCTAATACATATGTCCAGAGTTGTAAAACTGTTACAAAGGAGTCAGAACTGTAAAAAAAAAAAAACATATATGAGGTGTTTTGAGCTGATTCATAATGTCATGTGTTTGTGTTACATCTTATTTCCTCCTTTTCTGAATTCAGGAAGATTTGTTTAGTGGAATATTGTAGTATTTTTGACAGTCGATTAATATCTTATATATTTCTATGCTGATACAAGATGCCAAACTTATTTTTTTTCTCAGCTAATAGATGCGTTGTGGTGTGTTTGGTCGGTGTTTATTTGAAGAAAACACTCCAATGGCGATTTTCACTGTACAGGGAACTGGAGCTTAAGCCAATTACTTTGATTTGGACTTCACTTTGTGTTAAGTTTTTATTATAACATTCTACATCGCAAAGTGTGGACGATCATATCACATTACGTAGCTCTTTTTTTTTTGTTTTTTTTTTTTTTTCCTACTGATCGAGAAGGTCTTCACCAGCTGTAACACTTCTAAGCTTATTTTCTATTGATTTAAAATGGTGGAAGAGGTGAGTTGGAGCAGCCTGTGATCGTGATGTGTTGATGCAGTAAAGATTGTGCTTTTGTCTGGTTAAGCTTGTTGTTCTGCAGGGATAATTATTATGGATTTTGCTTAAGAAATGTTACTGGTGTGCAATGTGTAGAGGAGATTGCTATTGTGGTAGCTGAGTGATTGTATTATCAAACATGCAAGATGCGAGTGTTAAAACATTTTACTTTTAAGGCTCCTTGCTTTCCATGTACAGCGCTGTAGTATGACTGCGAGGAGATTGATCTAATCACATTGTACTTGCTCCAAAATATTGTATTTTTCTTTGGATAACAAAACAAAGCCAATCCCTTGTTCACAGGGGTCATTTGATTGACCTTTGGCATTCACACTTGTTACTGAATGTTCGTTCTTACTGATTTATTGGGAGAAGCCTTTAAAACGCTATCTCGGCTGGTTTTGCAATTCACCTCAAAGTCTCATTCAGTATGTTTTTGTAGGACGGCTACTCGTTGAAAACTGAAAATAACGCCTTAATGCCTTTTTGTTGTTTCCTGTTTTGAACTTTTAAGTCATTAAGTTCATATTTATAATGAAATTAATAAAGAACTGGAAAGGTGTGTTGTCTGATTTGTGTTTTTCATTCTGTTATATTGAGTGAGCTATACATCATAGACGGCTGTCGGTGGGGGGGCAACAAGTTCAAGGGGTTTAAGAAACATTATAACTGAACTTTTCCATTTAAGGACGTTTCCATTCAACATTGACTGTTCTCTCGATGCTAAATGTTTGCATTCAACAATCCACACATGTTTTGGCTAATAATAATCTTAAGTTGACTTATTTGAATAATGCCATTTATGTGAACTCATGTGACATTCCTTTTGTTCTTTTTCTTTTACCTTTCACCTTCATTCCAAAGTTCAGTCTCTTGCTCTCTCTCTCTCTCAAACACACACACACACACCTGTTACAATCCTTGTTATGACTAAACATTATGACTGAACCAAAAAAGAAATAAACAGAGGTGGTGAATACCAGAACAGATTGCAACACTTCATAATGATACATGAAACGTAATATTTACAGAAACTGAACCACTTCTTGTTCTACTTTTTAAACCATTTCTTTTGTGTGTGTGTTCAATAGCACAAGTTGTAGTTCATATACACTGCTGTTCAAATGTTTTGGATGAGTAAGATTTTTATGTTTTTTTAAGTTTCTTATGCTCATCAAGGCTGTTTTTATTCGCTCAAAATTACAGAAAAACGTGAAATTTTATTACTATGTAAAATAATGTTTTTCTATTTTATTATACATTAAACCTGTGATAACCTGTGATACTTTTTTCAGGATTTAATGAATAAAAAGTTAAAAGGGAACAGTATTTATTTAAAATAGAAATCTTTTTTTTAACAACTTCCATTCAAAAGTTAGGGGTCAGTAAATTTTTATTCTTTCTTTTTTGGAAAAGAAATTAATACTTCTATTATGCAAGGATGTGTAAAATTGCTAAAAAGTGGTAGCAAAGACTTATATTGTTAGAAAAGATTTATATTTTTAATAAATGCTGTTTTAACTTAAGAATCCTGAGGCTTCACGATGCCACAGAAGAACCTTTTTTGTTTAAATGGTTCCACAGAGAACCTTTAACATCTGAAGAACCTTTCAGTTTCACAAAAGGTTCTTTGTGGCAAAAGAAGGTTCTTCAGATTATAAAAAGGTAAGAAAGAGATGGTTCTTTAAAGAACCTTTGACAGAATGTTTTTTAGTGGAACCAAAAATGGTTCTTCTATAACATCGCTGTAAAGAACCTTTTAAAGCACCTTTATTTTTAAGAGTGTACAGCTGAGCAGATGAAGCACGAGATTATGGTAAGGGGCATAAAATTTTCAGAACACGCTCTAAGCAATTCGCCAGTTGCAACACACTGGGCCAGCTTTCGCATTTTGGAAGGAGGGGTTTCATCGAAACAAGAATCAAACAGAGCGTTCGAAACAGACTGGGAAGAGAGGTGCTGCAATAATGTAAAATATGTAAAAAAAAACAAATCAGATATGAAGACCTCTTTCAGTACACCCCAAACAAAGCCAATGGAAGGCAAGCCTTCAACCTTTAGCCAAAAAAGTGAAACGGCTAAAGCTAACGCTTCTGGTTTGGGAAAGGACACCAAAGGTTGTTTTTTTAATGGATTTTAATGAAGGAGAGGCTTCACTTCACTGAATAAACAGCTTTTTTGCTCATTATTTAATAAATCGACAGGCTGTCGGCTAATCTTTAATGTATTTTACACTAAACAATACTTTTGGATTTAACTATTTTTAGAGTTTACACCAAAAAAAAAAAATGCTGTTATATAAGAGAAGTAGCTGCTTTTTTGTGACACGTGGGATTCAGCTTACGGGACTTCCCATTCATTCTTATGGTATCCGTAAACTGCCAATGAGTGTCGCACAATTCTCTGACTGAAATTCAGTGACGTCAAGGCTGTAATGTGATTGGATATCAAGGCACACGTGATCCAAGTTGACCGTTACGGTTTCTCCAAAAGTAAGCAATACAGACCCTCTCATCTCCCAATAGTAAGACAGTCGCTGCCCCAAAAACAAAATTAAGACTTTGAAAATAACCTTTAAAAACCCTTTAAAATAAAAGTTGTAATAGCCTACTTTCTGACAGTGACTTTCCAATCTGGGTTCAATCAAAGACTATAGATACACAAAGACAGTTCACTCCTATAGACCAATTATAGGCTTGTAAACATTCGGGATGTGTGAACATCATGGTTGCAGAAAACCCCGGAGAGATAGCCTTGATGGCTAGAGAATTACACGTGAATGACTTTTTTTTGTGGGTGGAACCCATCTGGTGACAGAAAATGACGGTTTTCAAGTGGCAGTCTATGGAGCCATGGAATAAAGGAATAAAAACAAAAGTAAATTTGATTTTAGATTTCAAATTCTGACTTTATTCTTGCAATTCCGAGATTATATCTCACAATTCTAACAAGGAAAAACAACTTGTCATTCTCTCTTTTCTCCTCGAGAGTTTATATCCCACACTTCTGGCTTTTTTCCCCTCAGAATTGACAAACTCACTATTTTTGAGTGAAATTGAGTTATGAAGTCCGAATTACGAGATATAAACTTGCATCTGTGAGAAAAAAAGTCAGAATTGTGAGATAAAATAAATGAATGTTATGTAAAAATGTCAATAGTAATAGGTTTAAATGATATTTCATGCTGTAACTGGGCTAATACAATACGTCCCCTATGAACAGTATATGTGAATATTAATATAGACCTATTGTTTAAATCAAATTTATGCTTTAAAAGTAGAGTAATCAGCAGTTTTCATCCATAGTATGTATGTTTAAATTTATGCATTTAGCTTCAAATGGCATCTTTTTATTCTATAAAAATTATCTGCATTACGATTTTGACATCAAAAGGCACAAAAATTGTTTTTTCTCTTATTCAATGAATTTTCCTGTTCACCTCCACTTGTTACCAGTGTTTTTTTGCAACCACTATGCACGCGCAGCTGCAAGTGACTTGAGTAACTGCAACGCACAATATGGGAGAATAGTCCCGTCTTCTGAATACACAGCCAATCGCTGATTGGTAAAGTCATTGCATCACTGCAGCTGCCGTTAGAAGCCGGTTTCATAGAAACCTGAGACTTGCGCTTATGACTGCACATGCACATTATAAGCTTTTTTAATGTCATTTGAGCATTAGGAACAACATTCATGGGGCATTTACTTTCCGATTTTGTTGATTTGAAATATGCCATTTAATTGTGAGTTCAGCAGGCAGTTTTTGAGATCAGGATTCCCACATTCATTTAGATAAGACTTGGTTTTGGACGAGCTGCCTGGAGGTGTTGCAAATACGTCCGCAGAGTGAACAAACTTTCCTTGAAAGAGACTTTGGTTCAATTCATTTATCTTTCTTTGTCTGATAACTGGTGATTTATGCTCAGAATTGTATTTACAGACTGATGCCTTTATTTAATGTGTTAATAATAAATCTTTCTATTTTAGGTACAAGTTCAAAGCCTAATAGAAGCTGTTAATCAGTAATGGGGGTTGTACATGTAGACCACACCAAACGAAGCCGGACTTATACTGTATGCTGTGCCTGAATAAGCTTTAAAGTGACAATGACTTGTGATTTTGGATCTGTTAACCTTGATTTTACCAGCTATCAAAAACAATATAAAAGAAATGTTATGGCAAGTTTAATGTTTTGTAAACTGTTTAAAGTGTCCTGTTATGAGTGTTCAAAGTTCCACTGAAGGCTGACTGCAGAGTCAAGGATAAGCTTAAATATAATGTGAATGTGCCTTACATTTGTTCATCTTGACAGATATGATTGTTGGGTCAAAGTACACACCACAAAAGAGTTCAGGATGTTCTGATCACAATTAAATGATTATGATACATAGAAGAACAACAGGCCTATAAATTAAATTTGTACTGTTCACTGAATTCTGAAGTCCTGCACACTTTATATATTGATGTCAATATTTCATAGAAAAACAGGACCAGCAAAAATGGCTTTTTTGTGCAGCCTGTCATGTGACTAGACAGTAATGCACCTCATTAGAGCGGGACGACCTTCATGATAGAGGCAGACCCACCCACACTCATATGCTGAGGTTAAAAATCACATATCACTGTGGACGACTTTAGACGGAGTTGAGAAGTTAACCGGTAACAGCGGGACACCGGACTTGTGAATGACAACTGTTTCTATGACCTAACAGCATACAGCACACACTAATGCCTGTGCAGGAGGAAGAGCGTGTTTAGTCTGGCTCATTGCCTCGGCAGTAACGTGAGTATTGAATTTGTTTAATGCTCCTTCAGCGAGGTAACAAACAAATCAATCTTTTGTACTGAGTTACTGGCATCAGATTTTTGCTAGAGCTGAAAAATGCTGACTGAATATTTTTAACATGTTGGATGCTCGTTATAATGATGTGTGCAAATCTTACATTAAACCAATTTCACCATGGGATTAACTTCCTATTTTCACCCAACTGCCGTCCAAACTGAATTTAAAATGATGTCACAGCATCTTGATCAAGTCTTGACTAATATTTAACATCAAAATGATATCAAGGTGCCTGCTGGAAAGACTGTTCAAGTTCATTTTAACTTTAAGTCTTTGATTTTATATAGAAAAATAAGAACACATGGATCCACTAAACAGAAAAAAAAAATTAACAAGCCATATTAATACAGCAATTCATATATCATTGTCGCAATGCTGTTTATGATCTTTTTATTGCTATGTTGCACTTGTACTTTGTATTGCATGAAACGTGTTATGTAATTAGTTTAATTTAACACAATTCTATATATAAATTCACTCTCTCTATATATACCACCAGTCAAAAGTTTTTGAACAGTAAGATATTAAAGATATATTTTTAGCCTTTATTATGACAGGACAGATCAGAATGGACAGGAAACACAGTGAGAGAGGGATAGAGGGTGGGATCGGGAAAGGTCCTCGAGTTGGGATTTGAACACGGGACGCCTGTAGTGCAACGGCGCTGTATGTCTGCGCACTGCCCACAAGGCTATCGCGCTGACTTGAACAGAAATTTTTTTTATGTTTTTTAAAGAATTCTCTTCTGCTCACCAAGCCTGCAGTCATTTGATCCAAAATACAGATATTGCAAAATATTTTTTACTATTTTAAATAACTGTTTTTTATTTGAATATATTTTAAAATGTAATTTATTCCTGTGATCAAAGCTACATTTTCAGCATCATTACTCCAGTCTTCAGTGTCACATGATCCTATGCTGATTCTAATATGCTTATTTGCTGTTTAAGAAGCATTTATTATTATTATCATTACCATTATTTATTATTACTATCATCAATAGTTAAAACAGTTTAGCCCTTTTTTTCAGGATTCTTTGATAAATAGGAAGATCCAAAGATCAGGATTTATCTGAAATTGTAGAAATGCTAGAAATTAATACTTTTATTTGACAAGGATGCTTTAAATTGGTCAAAAGCGATGATAAAGACATTTGTAATGTTACAAAGATTTCTATTTCAGATAAATTCTGTTCTTCTGAACTTTCTATTCATCAAAGAAACCTGAAAAAAATCTACTCAGCTGTTTTCAAC
>JAHKKF010495805.1:0-15644 GCA_019740295.1 Labeo calbasu | reverse complement strand
CAAAGTCCAAAATTGGCACTATTGAATATTGAAAAACTTATTGAGAGCACCTATAAGGACACTCTTTGTTTTTAACAAACAACAAAAAATCTATTTTACAGTATTAGCACAACAGGTTCACACAGAACCAAAGGCCAACAATAGTTGAATAGATTGTGCTCAGAAAATCTGAGTGTACCGTGGGAGGAGGAACTCCATCAGTACCAGCAGGGAACAGTGGACATTGTGTAGGGGACAAATGGTGTATATGAACACAGGAGCGGAAACAAAACAAAAAACGTCACAGTAAGCAGAGTAGTGTGAGGGTGTGGTAGCTGTGACAGATCTGAGTTTGTTGGAATTGGTGTGGGTGGGGTGCTGCGGTTCAATGTCAAGTGTAGCAGGACTGATGTGGGTTTCTGGGTAGCTTTAGTGCTTCTCTAACTTCACATCGGTGTGCTCTGATAGTCTTGTCCTGTTTACAGTCACTATGGTGATTCAGGGAGTGTTTTGACACTTGGTATTTCGGTATCAGGTTAACTCTGAATGAATCAGTCACCTTGGAACAAACGAGTCAGTATTTCTAGATTCTGTCAACTGTGGTGTGAATCATTTCTTTGGTCACTTCAGATATTTTCTGCAAAGCGGTTCTGCACTGAATTCAGGGCAAAGGTGAATTTGCCCGCGGCACATAATTGTAGCTGTAAAATGAAACATTGTGACATTCAGAGCATTGCTTGAATGCAAGCTCATAGCATGTCTGTCTGTCTCATTTTGTTTTAGACATCTATTCAAATATTAGTCCTTTATCTACAGTATCTATGATAATGATGCTGTATTTGAATATTAGCTGCCAGTATAGTTTAATATATGTGGCCATATTGTTGATTTGTATTTAGCCGCTTGCTCTCTTGGAAAACCATGGGAGATTTAGTCCTCTATAGGAAATGGAGTTTATTTGGTTGATCTGCAGCAGCCTACTGGTTAAGGGCTGGGGTTGCTACCACACTTCAGTAAAGCTACTCAAGGAGACACTCTGAAGATACATATCTAAATAATTTGGACCTCCAATAAATATATATACACTCACCAAAGCCAATTTTCATTTGAATTTGGTGCATTGCTGTGGACCCTGTTGACTAAAGTGTGCAATTTAAAAGGTCTTGTGTCTCTTTTTTAACAGGAAAAAGATGTCAGGAATGGATCAGTGTACTTCTTTGCTTTACCCTCATGGCCTTCAACTTCTGTTACCTGGTAACATACTTCCACCTGGGACATACCTGGTACATCCTTCTGGGCATCGGTTGGTACAACAAACAATCCCACATATACATGTCAATGTTTAATAAAGCAGTGTTAGTCACAACAAAGTTACAAAGTACAACTTGGAAATTCCCAGTATTGCTAGAAGTTGCTAGAATGTGTCTCTGTATGACTTGCAGCTACTAAAAACTACTTTTTTATGGGAACTGAAAAACATTTTGGTTTATAATAGGATATTATACTTAGAATCTGCTGTATGTGTTTGTGTAGTGGCAGGGATCCTGACAGCAGACTTTGCCTCTGGTTTGGTCCACTGGGGTGCTGACACATGGGGTTCGGTGGATCTGCCCATCGTTGGGAAGGTACAGAAGTGAAACACCCTTTTTCATGTCATTAAGTGTTGCCAGAGTTAAGGTAAATCAATGAATAAAATACTGTGAGATCAAATAGATGGACCATGGACCATGGACCATGCAGATTTTTAGGACATTTAAGGGGATAGTTCACCCAAAAATAAAAATTACCCCATGATTTAGCCCTCAAGCCATCCTAGGTTTATATGACTTTCTTCTTTCAGATGAATACAGCTGAAGTTATACATTAGAAGTACAAAACAAGGATTTGTAAAGAAAAATGTCTGAGGATTAGGATACATATCAAAACTGCTGTAAACAAAACTTGGTTCACGCGAGACTAGCATATTCTCACCGGAGCTTACGCTACGCCTACATCCTACATCATCCGCTGAAACCCAACTCTCTCGTGAACATGCATACAACAGTTAGCAGAAACTAATTACTGTTTATAAAGTTTTCAATATGGATATTTTTCTTACACAAACACATCAATTCGCTTCAGAAGGCCTTTATTAACCCACTGGGCCGTGTGGAGCACTTTTTATGATGGATGGATGCACTTTATTGGACTTCAAAATCTCAACATCCATTCACTGCCATTATAAAGCTTGGAAGAGCCAGGACATTTTTAAATTTAAAGGGGTCATATGATACGATTTCATGTTTCCTTTGTTTTTGGAGTGTTACAAGCTGTTCATGCATATATAAGATCAGTAAATTTACAAAGATTAAAGTCTCAAACCCAAAGAGATATTCTTTATAAAAGTTATATACGTTTATAAAAGACACGCCCCTACATTCAAACACGCCCCTACATGTCTACTTCACGGTGTGGGAAGATTTGCATGAGACTGCCCAAATGTATACGCAAACAAAGAAGGTGTAACTTTTCTTCTCGCTGTAGTATTGTTGCAGCTGCCGCCATGTTGTAGAGACGCTGTGTGCTTCGTTGCGAAAGCGAAAGTACTTTGTTTGGCCTTCCAAATGAGTACACAACTAGAAATCAGTGGTTAAGTTATATTTACAACACTGTTCCAAAACAGTAACGTTACAACGCAAATATTTGAGTGTGTGCAGCTTTTTTTATGGAGGACTGTTTGCTGAACCTGGGAGAGTAGCCTACAATGCCAGCTGTGCACACTATAAAGGCGGGGCAATTCCAAATTTGCAAGGACAGTTTGGCACTTCTGACTCACAGCCTGTAAGTACGTTTTCATATATAAAGAATTTGCTACTCGCTATTCAAACGCTAATTTTGAGCAGTGTAGAGTACTGCTTGTTTGTCGTTTCTAATATCACAAATGGACACATGGTGTTACGTTTACGTGGCGCAACGCAACGCAACATGTAAAAAGACAGTAGGAGTCATTACAATCAGCAATTATGTCCTCACTGAATGCAACAAATGCCTCATTTATAATGGGTTTTATTGTTTTTGTCTTGTCGCGCTGGGACACGGCATCACAACATGGAAGGGGGGATAAAATTCTGTTACACGCTTGAGGAATTTGGCCAGTCACAACGCACTGAATAGCTGCCTAATCAGAACACACCACGCTTTTCACAACGGTGAGCTTTGTAAATATCGACACGTTTCAGAAAGGTGGGGCAGAGAGGAGCAACAATATTGTACAGTATGTGGAAAAATAATGTGTTTTTTGAACTTCAAATCACGTAAACGCATTGCATTATACCAAATACACAAAATAATGTTCTTTTTAACAACATCAACCCTTTAACTTTCGTCTGAAAGAAGAAAGTCATTTACACTAGTATGGTTTAAGGGTGAGTAAATCATGGGGTAATTTTCATTTTTGGGTGAACTATCCCTGTAAGATTTGTATTTGTAAATCTTTTAAACATCTTCGAACATGTTAAAGATCTTGAGAAAATCTAAATCTCAAGAAAATATTTTCAACTAAGCATAGCTGCTTCTCTTAAAAAATGAACTTTTTCTCCATCCCAGGCCTTCATTCGTCCGTTTCGAGAACACCACATCGATCCAACAGCTATAACGCGCCATGATTTCATTGAGACAAATGGTGATAACTGTATGTTGACTATCGTCCCTCTGGCTAACATGGCTGCAAACTTCTTGATGCTCTCACCAGGTAAGACGTCAATATTATCTGTCCATCGGAGAAACGAATGATGAACCACATTAATTTCTGACTCCGATTCTCATGTCGTGCTGTTCTCTTTCTCATTCAGCGGAGATCTATCGGAACTACCCCTGGTACTGTTACGTCTTTGCTTTGGCCATTTTTGTTACATTGACCAATCAGATTCACAAGTGGTCGCACACATATTTTGGGCTCCCACGCTGGGTGACGTTACTTCAGGACTGTCACATCATTTTACCCCGGAAACACCACAGAGTTCACCACGTTTCACCTCATGAAACCTACTTCTGCATTACCACAGGTACATGCACACACACAATATGCATGTTTGTGCTCATTACTTCCTTGCTTAATTACACTTTCTGTGGCAGTACCTATTAGTGTTTTTTTACTGTCTGTAATATGTACACTCTTTCAAAAGTCAGCAAGATTTTTTGAACAAAATCTCTTATGTTCACCAAGGCTGCATTTATTTGATCAAAAATTGCAGTAAAAACTAATATTGAGAAATATTACAACTACCTTATTACAGTTGTTTTCTATTATAAGTATTTTAAGATGTAATTTAAGTCTCTGATGGCAAAGCTGAATGTTCAGCGGCTATTACTCCAGACTTCAGTGTCACACATTTTTGCTGCAAAACAGTTGTGCTGCTTAATATTATTGTGGAAACTGTGAATTTTTTTTTTTTTTTAAATAAGCAGCGCAAAAGAACAACATTTATTTTACATAGAATTTTTTTGTAACAATATAGAAGTCTTTTCTATTACTTTTGATCAGTGCGTCCTTGCTGAACAAAAATATGAATTTCTTTCAAACAAACAAACTAATATACAATAGTGTATGTAGTTATGGTTCTGTTGTGACATGCTTTTTAAAAAATGTATTTTTTTATACATTTACATTGGTATATATAAATGCATGTGGTTTATTCAACATGCAGAAAAAAAAAACAAATAAGGAAATTATATTATAAAGAAGATGATTATAGACCCTCTTGCGTGTGATACTACCCAAAAATGCTAAAAACTAACTACATTTATGAATCAATAAATGATTCATTCAATAATCAAAAATTTTATCCTTGAAAATAACATAAGTAAATAAATAAATAAAAAATGTGTACACTTTACATGTATTCAAAGTGTAAGAAGAAAAAAATTATGTATGTATTTTTTTTACTTGATTACAGCCTAGAGCATTTTCAGAGCCACTAAATTTATAAACATTTTTTTGAACTTGCAGTTTAATGTAGTTCTTTATCATGGATCAAATTCAGTTATATACCAATTAATGTCAATTATATAGGGCCCTATGAAATCAGTTTTTTTTTTTTTTTACCAAATTCTGTTTTATTTTTTTTTTCTAAATTCTGTTTTTCCATTTTAATTTTTTTTTCTTGATTCCATTTTTTTTTCCATTTTATTTTTTCTAGACTGTTTTAATGGTTAAATTAAGTTTTGGTGCATGTCTAATTAACTGTAATCATGAAACTTACACTTAAGTTTAACACTTAAGGCCCTATGAAATATGAAATTATATATATATATATTAGGGCTGGTAAGCAGTTAATTTTTTTTTTTAACTAATTAATTACATGATGTGGCGATAAATTAATGCAATTAATCGCTCATCAAATTTGGCAGAGAAATTACTCCTAAAAGATAATTTAAAGTCATTGTTTTGTAAAAGCATCAAACAGACATTACAAAAAGTAGCTTCAGCAAGAATTATTTTGTTTGATTCAACATCAAATTTATTACATATACTCTTTTGGACCATGAGGGTGAGGAAATGATGACAAAATTTTCAATTTTTGTGTGGGTGAACTATACCTTAATAATTTTTTTTATTATAATTACTATGGAAATGTGAAATTATTTCTTTAATGAAATGATACTCTAAATAATAAACTAAAACTGGCAGTAGGTGGTGGTAAATGTCTTTATGATTAAGTCATCGCTGATTCATTTAGGAATTAAGTAAATGGTTGTTTTTATGCATGGTTCATTGGGCTTGTTTGACTTGAAGCAGATCATCACCATCAGACCGATCAGTGTATGACATCAAAGCACCGCGAGAGCAATTAGAGAGCAAACGACTCACTCTCGCAGTACTTTGATATTATACACATATCGGTCTGTGCAGCACGACTTCAAATCCAGCGAGCCTAATGGTTCACCCAATTCGTTCAAAACGTGGATTAAGAAATGAAACGCAGATGTTTGTTGCTCGGAGATGAAGAGTTCTGCTTTGTCTTTATATTTTTGCTGGCAAAATTGAGCAAAACAGACAACATTGTGTGTAAAATAACACTTCTTATTTAACTGTTGTGTAAAATCAGTATCACATTTGCACTCGTGTGATATTGCTTAACTATATGATGTAAATATAAGAAACAAACTCAAACAGGGGCATTTTTGCCCCATATCTTGATTTTTAGGACAGGCTCCATCATGCAGTGAGTTGTTGCCATGCCTCATAGTTGTCATCAATCAGCTGTATGAAATGTCACATGGGTCTGGGGTGGGGCAAGTGCGTTAAATGCGTTAATATAATATAATATAATTTTTCACCGTAATTAATTAATCTAATTAACATGTTAAATTACCAGCCCTAATATATATATATATATATATATATATATATATATATAATAAAATACTCTGGATTCCATTTTAATAGTTTCATTGAAATGTAATAATCAAAGCATCTCTAAAATAATTAATTTTATCAAAAGTAATTATTATTACTTTATTTATTTATTTAAGAAATACTGTGTTGTGTATTTACATTTTTCTGGTCAATAAATCCTGGTAAATAATTTTTCTGGTAAATATTCCTTAAAGATAATGTTTTAATCTAAATTTTATTATTATTAGTAGTAGTAGTAGTAGTAGTAGTACTATCATTACATTAAATAATGTATTTCTGTCATAGTTTCTTTAAGTTAAACCGAACTTTTAATTTGGTGGGTTGTTGTGAAGACCTTTAAGTTTCTGTTTGTATATATGATATGACGGTTAGTTTTGGTTTTTCTTACAAGAACCGGTAAAATGCTTATGAAGTGACTCTCAGAGCAGCTCTAGAGATTTATGTGTTCATGTACTCATTTATTGAGGCTGAAAACATTGCGAGAGTGTACTGACTTACTTTCGATTTATTCATCCAAAATTTAGTACATTTTGTAACATTACACGTTATACAGTGAATTCCATCTGCGTTTTTTGCGTCACTGAAATCATAGGGCCCTAATTATACTTTTATATGTGACTGACCTAAATGTGTTTGTATGTGCAGGCTGGTTGAACTATCCTCTAGAAAAACTTGGATTCTGGAGAAACCTGGAAGATCTGATCCAGAGCGTGACAGGAGAGAAACCCAGATCAGATGACCTCAGATGGGCCCAGAAAACCAAGTAATCTTCCTCTGCCACCAACCCACCTCCCCTACCTCAGACCTGCTTATAGGAGAACGATCTTTCTCCATCTACTTGTCCTCCCTCAGACAGAACAAGAGGAACGGCAAGATATTAAAGCCCAAATTAGAAAGCCATCAATTCTTCGCAAAAGTTAACAGAAAGGGGGTTGACAGAGCGATTGAAAGCAATATCCCACCCCGCTCACTCTAAAAATCCAAACACTCAAATCCTTGTTGAAAACTTGAGACTTGTGTGAAATGTTTAAAACTCTTCAAAGTGCAAAAAACAAGCAAATTTAAAATGCCAATACTTGAACAAAGTGGGCTCTTTTCTGGACACCTTCTCATCCTTCAACTGCTCAAAGCTTTGCTGACTAGCTTGTTTCTAAGGGACTGGCCTCTGCTCTTGGGTTCGGCCTTTGGGACTGATATCTCTTGCTCTCACCCTTCTCTTGTTTGGGGTTAAAGTGCAGTAAACTCAAGGCATTTTGGCTCTTTGACCACAGAGGGCTGAAAACATGTGTCTTCATCTGTTGCTCGTGTCTGAACGGACAGAGCAACATCATATGCAGTCTTACTTCAGTACGCCTTAAAAGACGAATCGCAACTTGCTTTGCTTGGCCTCATCCTTACACTTCATTCATCTTTTCATTAATACTTTCTTTTGAAGCAAATTCAGAGGTGCTGGAAGCAGAATATTAGAAGTATTTCCACATGTAGGTCTTTAGTGTTTTTAGTGTGAATAAGCCATTGGTATCCTCACTACTCGACACTGAGATAACCATTAGACATTTAGAAAAGGCCTGATTTTTATTTTGTATTAACTTCATCGTAAGCTAGGTCGACGCGAGCTTGACCAGTTAACACTTTTACTCCATTGCTTGAGTTTTGGGTTTGCGTACAGCACATTAACCGTTTAATGTTCAAATTAACGCTAGCATGTTAAATCACACAGCTCGTAGTTCTTATTTAATAATAATATGAGATGTTAAAGGCAGTTACAGCATGAGGAAAATGACAGAATCAACATCTAGCTGTCTAGTGACTTACAACTACTACTAACTGCTTATTTAATGAGCGTTATACACATTTTCTTTTATAAAGCTGCAATGACAATGGATAAGAAAAAGATTTATTTACTTGACTTTATATTTAAATACAGCACTAGTCATATTTTGAATTATTAGAATTAAGAAATCTTTCACTAATAGAAAAAGATCTTTGCTTTGCTTTAAAAAGTGTTGCTATTCAAGCAAAGTAGTTTAGGCAGTGTTTATCGTGTGTGGTTACCATTGTAACAGTCGTCTTATAAGAGTGAAGAAATGGAGACGAAATGAACAATTAATATTTTATATCAAATGTAACAATTGTGATCATTTTTGTTGTGCCATTTTTTTTTACTTTTGAATCAGTTGAATTATTTTTTAACAGAACTGTTACACCCTGTTTGCACAGATGATTCACTAAAAATATTTCTGATCTTCATCCCTTCAAAGCTCAAAAACTATAAAGAGGTCAGCCGTAATCAAGCTATAGCTTTTAAGTTTTATGCTTGTGTTAATATTCAT
Organism: Labeo calbasu; assembly: GCA_019740295.1. NCBI lineage: Eukaryota > Metazoa > Chordata > Actinopteri > Cypriniformes > Cyprinidae > Labeo > Labeo calbasu. The sequence goes on along the minus strand of JAHKKF010495805.1, from coordinate 6,935 downwards.
GCCAAAATCTTGTTACTGTCAGCAGCAATGTGGCAGTTGTTGTGTTTCAATAGGTCAGTATGGTGATAATACATGTTTAGATAGGTCAGAAAGAGAGCTAATACATATGTCCAGAGTTGTAAAACTGTTACAAAGGAGTCAGAACTGTAAAAAAAAAAAAACATATATGAGGTGTTTTGAGCTGATTCATAATGTCATGTGTTTGTGTTACATCTTATTTCCTCCTTTTCTGAATTCAGGAAGATTTGTTTAGTGGAATATTGTAGTATTTTTGACAGTCGATTAATATCTTATATATTTCTATGCTGATACAAGATGCCAAACTTATTTTTTTTCTCAGCTAATAGATGCGTTGTGGTGTGTTTGGTCGGTGTTTATTTGAAGAAAACACTCCAATGGCGATTTTCACTGTACAGGGAACTGGAGCTTAAGCCAATTACTTTGATTTGGACTTCACTTTGTGTTAAGTTTTTATTATAACATTCTACATCGCAAAGTGTGGACGATCATATCACATTACGTAGCTCTTTTTTTTTTGTTTTTTTTTTTTTTTCCTACTGATCGAGAAGGTCTTCACCAGCTGTAACACTTCTAAGCTTATTTTCTATTGATTTAAAATGGTGGAAGAGGTGAGTTGGAGCAGCCTGTGATCGTGATGTGTTGATGCAGTAAAGATTGTGCTTTTGTCTGGTTAAGCTTGTTGTTCTGCAGGGATAATTATTATGGATTTTGCTTAAGAAATGTTACTGGTGTGCAATGTGTAGAGGAGATTGCTATTGTGGTAGCTGAGTGATTGTATTATCAAACATGCAAGATGCGAGTGTTAAAACATTTTACTTTTAAGGCTCCTTGCTTTCCATGTACAGCGCTGTAGTATGACTGCGAGGAGATTGATCTAATCACATTGTACTTGCTCCAAAATATTGTATTTTTCTTTGGATAACAAAACAAAGCCAATCCCTTGTTCACAGGGGTCATTTGATTGACCTTTGGCATTCACACTTGTTACTGAATGTTCGTTCTTACTGATTTATTGGGAGAAGCCTTTAAAACGCTATCTCGGCTGGTTTTGCAATTCACCTCAAAGTCTCATTCAGTATGTTTTTGTAGGACGGCTACTCGTTGAAAACTGAAAATAACGCCTTAATGCCTTTTTGTTGTTTCCTGTTTTGAACTTTTAAGTCATTAAGTTCATATTTATAATGAAATTAATAAAGAACTGGAAAGGTGTGTTGTCTGATTTGTGTTTTTCATTCTGTTATATTGAGTGAGCTATACATCATAGACGGCTGTCGGTGGGGGGGCAACAAGTTCAAGGGGTTTAAGAAACATTATAACTGAACTTTTCCATTTAAGGACGTTTCCATTCAACATTGACTGTTCTCTCGATGCTAAATGTTTGCATTCAACAATCCACACATGTTTTGGCTAATAATAATCTTAAGTTGACTTATTTGAATAATGCCATTTATGTGAACTCATGTGACATTCCTTTTGTTCTTTTTCTTTTACCTTTCACCTTCATTCCAAAGTTCAGTCTCTTGCTCTCTCTCTCTCTCAAACACACACACACACACCTGTTACAATCCTTGTTATGACTAAACATTATGACTGAACCAAAAAAGAAATAAACAGAGGTGGTGAATACCAGAACAGATTGCAACACTTCATAATGATACATGAAACGTAATATTTACAGAAACTGAACCACTTCTTGTTCTACTTTTTAAACCATTTCTTTTGTGTGTGTGTTCAATAGCACAAGTTGTAGTTCATATACACTGCTGTTCAAATGTTTTGGATGAGTAAGATTTTTATGTTTTTTTAAGTTTCTTATGCTCATCAAGGCTGTTTTTATTCGCTCAAAATTACAGAAAAACGTGAAATTTTATTACTATGTAAAATAATGTTTTTCTATTTTATTATACATTAAACCTGTGATAACCTGTGATACTTTTTTCAGGATTTAATGAATAAAAAGTTAAAAGGGAACAGTATTTATTTAAAATAGAAATCTTTTTTTTAACAACTTCCATTCAAAAGTTAGGGGTCAGTAAATTTTTATTCTTTCTTTTTTGGAAAAGAAATTAATACTTCTATTATGCAAGGATGTGTAAAATTGCTAAAAAGTGGTAGCAAAGACTTATATTGTTAGAAAAGATTTATATTTTTAATAAATGCTGTTTTAACTTAAGAATCCTGAGGCTTCACGATGCCACAGAAGAACCTTTTTTGTTTAAATGGTTCCACAGAGAACCTTTAACATCTGAAGAACCTTTCAGTTTCACAAAAGGTTCTTTGTGGCAAAAGAAGGTTCTTCAGATTATAAAAAGGTAAGAAAGAGATGGTTCTTTAAAGAACCTTTGACATTGGATTTATTGGAACCAAAAATGGTTCTTCTATGGCATCGCTGTAAAGAACCTTTTAAAGCACATTTATTTTTAAGAGGGTACAGCTGAGCAGATGAAGCACGAGATTATGGTAAGGGGCATAACATTTTCAGAACACGCTCTAAGCAATTCGCCAATTGCAACACACTGGGCCAGCTTTCGCATTTCGGAAGGAGGGGTTTCATCGAAACAAGAATCAAACAGAGCATTCGAAACAGACTGGGAAGAGAGGTGCTGCAATAATGTAAAATATGTAAAAAAAAAACAAACAAACAAAAAAACAAATCTTTCAGTACACCCCAAACAAGCCAATGGAAGGCAAGCCTGCAACCTTTTGCCAAAAAAGTGAAACGGCTAAAGCTAACGCCTCTGGTTTGGGAAAGAACACCAAAGGTTGTTTTTTTTAATGGATTTTAATGAAGGAGAGGCTTCACTTCACTGAATAAACAGCTTTTTTGAGGAAACAGCTCATTATTTAATAAATCGACAGGCTGTCGGCTAATCTTTAATGTATTTTACACTAAACAATACTTTTGGATTTAACTATTTTTAGAGTTTACACCGAAAAAAAAAAATGCTGTTATATAAGAGAAGTAGCTGCTTTTTTGTGACACGTGGGATTCAGCTTACGTGACTTCCCATTCATTCTTATGGTATCCGTAAACTGACAATGAGTGTCGCACAATTCTCTGACTGAAATTCAATGATGTCAAGGCTGTAATGTGATTGGATATCAAGGCACACGTGATCCAAGTTGACCATTACGGTTTCTCCAAAAGTAAGCAATACAGACCCTCTCATCTCCCAATAGTAAGTTGCTGCCCCAAAAACAAAATTAAGACTTTGTAAAAAAACAAACAAAAAAAAAACCTTTAAAATAAAAGTTGTAATAGCCTACTCTCTGGCAGTGACTTTCCAATCTGGGTTCAATCAAAGACTATAGATACACAAAGACAATTCTCTCCTATAGACCAATTATAGGCTTGTAAACATTCGTGATGTGCGAACATCATGGTTGCAGAAAACCCTGGAGAGATAGCCTTTATGGCTAGAGAATTACATGGATACGGTACAAAATAGTTACATTTAAAAAGATTAAAGATTACATTGATTAGATGTCATTTTAAAAATGTTCTCCAAATGTTACAAGAGCTTGTCCCCCAGCGATAAGCACTGTTATTCAACTAAATTGACAGATAGTGAGATAGTCCTAAAGATCCGAAACATGAATGACTTTTTTTTGTGGGTGGAGCCCATCTGGTGACAGAAAATGACGGTTTTCAAGTGGCAGTCTATGGAGCCATGGAATAAAGGAATAAAAAAAAAGTAAATTTGATTTTAGATTTCAAATTCTGACTTTATTCTTGCAATTCCGAGATTATATCTCACAATTCTAACAAGGAAAAACAACCTGTCATTCTCTCTTTTCTCCTCGAGAGTTTATATCCCACACTTCTGGCTTTTTTCCCCTCAGAATTGACAAACTCACTATTTTTGAGTGAAATTGAGTTATGAAGTCCGAATTACGAGATATAAACTTGCATCTGTGAGAAAAAAAGTCAGAATTGTGAGATAAAATAAATGAATGTTATGTAAAAATGTCAATAGTAATAGGTTTAAATGATATTTCATGCTGTAACTGGGCTAATACAATACGTCCCCTATGAACAGTATATGTGAATATTAATATAGACCTATTGTTTAAATCAAATTTATGCTTTAAAAGTAGAGTAATCAGCAGTTTTCATCCATAGTATGTATGTTTAAATTTATGCATTTAGCTTCAAATGGCATCTTTTTATTCTATAAAAATTATCTGCATTACGATTTTGACATCAAAAGGCACAAAAATTGTTTTTTCTCTTATTCAATGAATTTTCCTGTTCACCTCCACTTGTTACCAGTGTTTTTTTGCAACCACTATGCACGCGCAGCTGCAAGTGACTTGAGTAACTGCAACGCACAATATGGGAGAATAGTCCCGTCTTCTGAATACACAGCCAATCGCTGATTGGTAAAGTCATTGCATCACTGCAGCTGCCGTTAGAAGCCGGTTTCATAGAAACCTGAGACTTGCGCTTATGACTGCACATGCACATTATAAGCTTTTTTAATGTCATTTGAGCATTAGGAACAACATTCATGGGGCATTTACTTTCCGATTTTGTTGATTTGAAATATGCCATTTAATTGTGAGTTCAGCAGGCAGTTTTTGAGATCAGGATTCCCACATTCATTTAGATAAGACTTGGTTTTGGACGAGCTGCCTGGAGGTGTTGCAAATACGTCCGCAGAGTGAACAAACTTTCCTTGAAAGAGACTTTGGTTCAATTCATTTATCTTTCTTTGTCTGATAACTGGTGATTTATGCTCAGAATTGTATTTACAGACTGATGCCTTTATTTAATGTGTTAATAATAAATCTTTCTATTTTAGGTACAAGTTCAAAGCCTAATAGAAGCTGTTAATCAGTAATGGGGGTTGTACATGTAGACCACACCAAACGAAGCCGGACTTATACTGTATGCTGTGCCTGAATAAGCTTTAAAGTGACAATGACTTGTGATTTTGGATCTGTTAACCTTGATTTTACCAGCTATCAAAAACAATATAAAAGAAATGTTATGGCAAGTTTAATGTTTTGTAAACTGTTTAAAGTGTCCTGTTATGAGTGTTCAAAGTTCCACTGAAGGCTGACTGCAGAGTCAAGGATAAGCTTAAATATAATGTGAATGTGCCTTACATTTGTTCATCTTGACAGATATGATTGTTGGGTCAAAGTACACACCACAAAAGAGTTCAGGATGTTCTGATCACAATTAAATGATTATGATACATAGAAGAACAACAGGCCTATAAATTAAATTTGTACTGTTCACTGAATTCTGAAGTCCTGCACACTTTATATATTGATGTCAATATTTCATAGAAAAACAGGACCAGCAAAAATGGCTTTTTTGTGCAGCCTGTCATGTGACTAGACAGTAATGCACCTCATTAGAGCGGGACGACCTTCATGATAGAGGCAGACCCACCCACACTCATATGCTGAGGTTAAAAATCACATATCACTGTGGACGACTTTAGACGGAGTTGAGAAGTTAACCGGTAACAGCGGGACACCGGACTTGTGAATGACAACTGTTTCTATGACCTAACAGCATACAGCACACACTAATGCCTGTGCAGGAGGAAGAGCGTGTTTAGTCTGGCTCATTGCCTCGGCAGTAACGTGAGTATTGAATTTGTTTAATGCTCCTTCAGCGAGGTAACAAACAAATCAATCTTTTGTACTGAGTTACTGGCATCAGATTTTTGCTAGAGCTGAAAAATGCTGACTGAATATTTTTAACATGTTGGATGCTCGTTATAATGATGTGTGCAAATCTTACATTAAACCAATTTCACCATGGGATTAACTTCCTATTTTCACCCAACTGCCGTCCAAACTGAATTTAAAATGATGTCACAGCATCTTGATCAAGTCTTGACTAATATTTAACATCAAAATGATATCAAGGTGCCTGCTGGAAAGACTGTTCAAGTTCATTTTAACTTTAAGTCTTTGATTTTATATAGAAAAATAAGAACACATGGATCCACTAAACAGAAAAAAAAAATTAACAAGCCATATTAATACAGCAATTCATATATCATTGTCGCAATGCTGTTTATGATCTTTTTATTGCTATGTTGCACTTGTACTTTGTATTGCATGAAACGTGTTATGTAATTAGTTTAATTTAACACAATTCTATATATAAATTCACTCTCTCTATATATACCACCAGTCAAAAGTTTTTGAACAGTAAGATATTAAAGATATATTTTTAGCCTTTATTATGACAGGACAGATCAGAATGGACAGGAAACACAGTGAGAGAGGGATAGAGGGTGGGATCGGGAAAGGTCCTCGAGTTGGGATTTGAACACGGGACGCCTGTAGTGCAACGGCGCTGTATGTCTGCGCACTGCCCACAAGGCTATCGCGCTGACTTGAACAGAAATTTTTTTTATGTTTTTTAAAGAATTCTCTTCTGCTCACCAAGCCTGCAGTCATTTGATCCAAAATACAGATATTGCAAAATATTTTTTACTATTTTAAATAACTGTTTTTTATTTGAATATATTTTAAAATGTAATTTATTCCTGTGATCAAAGCTACATTTTCAGCATCATTACTCCAGTCTTCAGTGTCACATGATCCTATGCTGATTCTAATATGCTTATTTGCTGTTTAAGAAGCATTTATTATTATTATCATTACCATTATTTATTATTACTATCATCAATAGTTAAAACAGTTTAGCCCTTTTTTTCAGGATTCTTTGATAAATAGGAAGATCCAAAGATCAGGATTTATCTGAAATTGTAGAAATGCTAGAAATTAATACTTTTATTTGACAAGGATGCTTTAAATTGGTCAAAAGCGATGATAAAGACATTTGTAATGTTACAAAGATTTCTATTTCAGATAAATTCTGTTCTTCTGAACTTTCTATTCATCAAAGAAACCTGAAAAAAATCTACTCAGCTGTTTTCAAC
>JAHKKF010495801.1:0-15534 GCA_019740295.1 Labeo calbasu | reverse complement strand
GAACAAAAACAGTTCAGGCAGAGTAAGACAAGACGAGCGTTTGGCATTAAGAAGTATATAAATTGTATGATTTTTATGAAAATAACCAATCGTTTTGCTAGATAAGACCCTTCTTTCTTGGCTGGGATTATTTACAACCGCATTTGGGATCGTTTGAAGCCGCATTTAAACTGCATTTTGGAAATTCAAACTCGGTGCACCATATCAGTCCATTATATGGAGAAAATTTTTTCTCAAAAAACATATTTCTTTACGACTGAAGAAAAGAGACATGAACATCTTGGATGACAAGGGGGTTCTGGAAGTGGACTTTTTTGGGTATAAAGCCTGGAATGACCCTTGTTTCCCGCCGCACAGAACAACACCGTAAAGATAGCCAATCAGATTGTAGCTTCATTTTTTTAGTTTGCCCTCAGTATCTCCTCCCAACATCTTGTTTCCATCTTTCCTTCTCTGTACCTGGGAATCGCAATCCTTCTCTTTTCGCATTTCTCCGTGTTCTTTCACCTCTGATCTGGAGTCAGTCTGGGTGAACGTGACATCGACACCGTCCTCACACAACCAGGTGTGACACAATGCCTCCCATTATAAGAGCATTATCCAGGCTGAGAGGGGCCTTGTGTGTGTTCGAGTGTTTTTGTGTGTGTGCGCACCTCACTGTGTAAATTGCAGTGTCTGATGTCACTGTCAACCCATGCCAAAGACTCACACTCGCTCTCGACATAAGGAGAATGCTTTCAGAAACATAGCCTATTTATATGTATATTCATTCATTCATTATGTATTTATTTAAAAATTAAATGCATGTTATTCATTCAGTTAATAAATAAATAAATAAATACTTACATGCTGCAACTAAACATAAAATAATTGCAGCTGGAAAAAAACCTTTTTTCTAGATTTCTCTGCTATGCAGTTGCAATTATTTTAAGAAAGAACAGCATGTAAGTAAATGGATAAATAAAAATTACTGAATAAACAAACAAACAAATAAATATTTAAAATAATTGAAACTGAATTTTTTTTCAGATTTTTCTAGATTTCTCTACTATGCAATTGCAATTAATTTAAGAACAGCATGTAAATAAATGAATAAATAAAAATAACTGAATAAATAAATATTTATTTACTGCTGTTAATTCTTAAAATATTTGAAACAACAGAATGTAAACTTATTTAAAAAAAGGAATAAATAAATAAATATTTACATGTTGTTAATTCTTAAAATAAAGTAATTGCAACTGATTTTTTTTTCCATATTTTTCTAGATTTTTCTATTATGCCATTGCAGTTAATTTAAGAACAGCATATAAATAAATGAATAAATAAAAATAACGGCAGATTTTTCATATTTTCCTAATTTTCTTGACTATGTTGTATTTTATACCAGCGTATAAAAATATATATATATATATTATGTACATGCTGTTAATTCTTAAAATAATTGCAACTGCAAATTAAAAATAGTTTTAATAAATTTAAATGTATTTGCAATTAATGAAATAATTAATTAAGATTAAACCAAAAATGTAAAAATGTAAATGTAATTTTCTGAAAAAAATATGAGGTGTTTGGTAATGAAAAATAGACCAAACAAATAAATCTTTACTTAATTGTAGTGATGCTCATCTCAGCAAAAATAAATAAATCAATAATTAAATAAAAGTTATGTTATATAGTTAAAGTTATATTTTTTCCTAGATTTCTTTGTCTTTAGAAACCCAACAGAACAAAATATAGAATTTTTTTTAACAAAATTAGGTAAATGGATTAAACAACTTTAAATGAATAGATACATTTTTTTTTTTTATCATTTCTTCATCCTCATGCCATTCAAAACTGTATGGCTTTCTTTTTGCTGTAAAACTAATAAAAAGAATATTATTTTACAAACTGTCATCTTTTCTGTCCACACAATAAAATTCAAAAATTCCAATTTTGTTTTTGGACCCCATTTACTTCCATTGTATAGACAATGTATCAGTTAAAACATTGTTCCAAACATCAAAACGTGACGTTAACCCTTACATACATACTTTTCCAAGTAAAGATTCACTTCAGCCCCGGAAAGCTTTCACAATCATGTGTGAATCACCCAATTGAACTGTTCTTCAGAACTGCTGCTCTTAACTAACACACATCATTGTGTACCAGAGCTGAAACCACAACACATGCGATGCTGTAAACCACACGGCATCACTCACTCCTGTGAGAACACAGGCGTCTTTGTGTCGTCAGCGATGCCAGTGCTCTGTAACCTATATCTGAGTGTGTGTGTGTGTGTGTGTGAGAGAGAGACTAACTCTCAGAAGACTAACCCTGCTCAGCCCCGCCCCCTAGAGGCCTCGCCATACACATCCACCTGTCACCATGGCAACGTTCCACACCTGCCAGTTTCACCTGTAACTCAGGCCCGTATCGTGTGTCCAGCATCGCTCACGTGTGCTCTCAAAACAAAACTCATGCTTTTAATGGGTTAACAGGCAAGGGATCTAATGGCAGCCAACAGCAAGACAGCATCAGACCCGTATGTGTGTTATTATCGGAAGGAAAGTGTTTTCTATTTTTAGTGGTGTTAAACACGTCCACCCTTCTGCAGTCATGTTGATAATGGCAGTGCCAGGCTAGTTTGTGCACCTCCTGTGTTTAGACAAGACTGTAGGACCAGCACAGTAAAGCATGATTGCATACAAATTAAGCAAAAAAAAAAAAAAAAACCCCTGACTGATTAAATTGAGATAAAGAGAGAATTACGTAGACTTGTCAAACAAACCTGTGTTTGCATTTCTCGTTCTAAATCATATTATCATGACCATGACTAAGCATCAGCACCAAAAAAAACCCCTACAAAACTGGTTATATATTGTGTATAGACATACACACTACCAGTCAAAAGTTTAGGATTTGTTTTTGAAAAACGTCTCTTCTGCTCACCAAGGCTGCATTTATTTAATCAAAAATAAAATAAAATCAGTAATATTGTAATATATTATTACCATTTAAAATAACTGTTTTCTATTTGAATATATTGGAAAATGTAATTTATTTCTGTGATCAAAGCTGAATTATCAGCATTATTATTCCAGTCTTCAGTGTCACATGATCATTCAGAAATCATTCTAATATTCTGATTTGCTGCTCAAGAAACATTTCTGATTATTATCAATGTTGAAAACAGTGCTGCTTCATATTTTAGTGGAAACTGATATCGTTTTTTCATCTTTTTTCTTTAAAAAAAGTCATATTCATTAAACACTGTAAAAGTATAGAAGTCTGTTTCTGCCACTGAATAAAAAATAAAAAAGGTTTTACCTCACAATTCTGACTTTTTTCTTGCAATTGCTAGTTTACATCTCACAGTTATGACTTTTTTCTCAGAATTGAGATATAAACTTGCATAAGCTCGCTTTCTAAAAAAAAAGTCAGAATTGTGAGATGTAAACATATGCTTTTTTCTAAGAATTGCGAGTTTATATCTGGCAAATTCTGACTTAACACGCAATTATTAACTAGTTATTAACTAATTAAGAGTTGTGAGACATAAACTCACAATTTTGAGAACATATCAGTCTTTTGGCCCCACCAAATTGCATTTTACTCACAATTCTGAGGAAAAAATATATAAAAAATAATTGCAAGATATAAACTCGCATTTGTGAGAAAAATTCGGAATTTTACGTTTTTATCATGCAGTTCTGAGAAAAAAGTCAGATTTGTGAGTTTATATCACAATTAAGAGAAAAATGTCAGAATTGCAAGTTTGTATCATGTATTTCTGAAAAAAAAGTCTGAATTAGGAGTTCATATCTTTCAATTCTGACATTATAACTCAGAATTGTGAGAAAAAAAGTCAGAATTCGCGAGATATAAACTTACATTTGTGGAAAAAACTCAAAATTGTGAGATATAAACTTGAATTTGCGAAAAAAGTCAGAATTGCGAATTTACATCATGCAGTTCTGAGAAAAAAAGTCATATTTGTTTATTAGTTTATATCTTGCAATTCTAAATTTATAACTCGCAATTGCAAGTTTATATCCCAGTTCAGAGATAAAAACAAATGGCAAGATTTAAACTCACAATTCCGAGAAAGAAGTCAGAACTGCAAGACATAAACTCGGATTTGCAAGAAAAAAATTTGAATTGCGAGTTTATATCATGCAGTTGTGAGAAAAAAGTCAGATTCGCAAGTTTATATCTCACAATTCGGTAACACTTTACAATAAGGTTCATTAGTTAACATTAGTTAACTACATTGGTTAACATGAACTAAGAATGAACAATACTTCTACACCATGTACTATTCTTAGTTAATGTGAATTTCAGCATTTAGTAATGCATTATAAAAATCAGAAGTTGTGTTTGTTAACATTAGTTAATGCAGTGTGAACTAACATGAATTAACAATGAACAACTGTGTTCTTATTAACTAACATTAACAAAGATTAATAATTGTGTAATAAATGTTTTGTTCATAGTTTGTTCATGTTAGTTAATACATTAACTAATGTTAACAAATGACACCTTATTGTAAAGTGTTACCCACAATTCTGACTTTATAAAATCACAATTCTGAGAAAAAAAGTCAGGATTGCAAGAACAAAAAAGAGAATTGCGAGTTTATATAATGCAGTTCTAAAAAAAAAATAAAAACAAGTAAGATTTCACAACTTAATAACTGGCAATTGCGCAATTGCATGACGTAAACTCGCAATTCCAAGAAAAAATGTCGGAATTGTGAATTATATCATGCAGTTCTGAGAAAAAAAGTCAGATTTTATTGAGTTTATATCTCGCAATTCTGAGTTGATGTCATAATTCTGAGAAAAAAAGTCAGGGTTGCGATATATATATATATATATATATATGTATAAATATATTTATATAATGCAGTTCTGAGAAAAAGTCTAATTTGCGAGTTTATATCTCGCAATTCTGACTCAATAACTCACAATTGGCAGTTTATATCCCAATTCTGAGAAGAAAAAAAAGATTTGCAAGATGTAAACTCAATTCTGAGAAAAAAAATATGAATCGCGAGATTTAAACTCGTATTTGCAAGAAAAACGTCAGAATTGCAAGTTTATATAATGCAGTTCTAAGAAAAAAAGTCAGATTTGCGCGTTTATATCTTGCAATTCTGACTTTATAACTTGCATTTATGAGTTTATATCCCAATTCTGAGGGAAAAAAAAAGATTTGCAAGATGTCAACTCGCAATTCGGACTTTTTTTCTTGGAATTTCGAGTTAACATTTTGCAAATGTTTTTTTTTTTCTTCTGTATTTATAACTCACAATTGCAAGTTTATATCACAATTCTGACAGAAGAAAGATTTGCAAGATGTAAACTCACAATTCTGAGAAAAAAAGTTTACATCTTACAATTAGTTTTTTTCCTCAGAACTGTGAGATCATTTTTTTTTTTTTATTCATTGGCGGAAACTGGCTTCTCTATAGCAGTATTTTTCCATTGCAACAGAAATGTAATAAAAGCTCTATAAATAGTTGCTGATCAACTTATTAGTCACCTAAAAAACAAAAAAAAAGTGTAAAAAAAAACACTGTGTGCCTTTGTATTGCAAACACACACTTCTTCTTAGCATTGTTGCATAGGATCTTGCATTGGTAAACACCATCAGAAAAGGTAAATATCTAGTTAATGTAAACTGTACGGTTAGTAGCGCAACATTTATAGAATTCAGCTAATGTTCTTCTAAAACTTATATTCAAACATCCAGTCAGATTTTACAGCGTGAAAAATTTGTTTAATAAACCACGGGTCAACAGGTGTGAGTGCGGAGAATGAGGAAATGCTCGTACTAACAAAGAGTGTTTGGAAATGATCAACCAAAATAGCTATTTCAAGATCTACAGCTCTGCTGTTCTGTCAATAAATTATTATAAATAAACTAAATGAACAGGAAATGATCTTCCCATACACTGCCATTCAAAAGTTTGAGGTCAGAATTTAGTTTTTTTTTTTTTAAAGAAATGAATACCTTTATTCAACAAGGACACGTTAAATTGTTCAGTTGAATGTTTGAATGATTTGTGAAGGATCATCTGACACTGAAGAAGACTGAAGTAATGATACTAATAAAAAAAATTCAGTATTGCATCACAGAAATAAATTACATTTTGCAGTATATTCACATAAAAACCAGTTATTTTAAATTGTAATATTATTTCACATTTTTACAATTTTTAAAACTCATGTATCAAAAAAAAGAACAAACTGAACAGGTCTTACCTTCGCACCGTGAGCCGCAGTGTCTTGTAGGATCCTTTAACGAGAGATATGGCCTCCTGTCTCCATCCGCTCAACTCCACCTCATTAATGACAACCACTTCGTCTCCCACCTGCAGGGGGTGCTGCAACAAAGACGCCTTCCCGCCTTCCTCTACCTGCGGGACGTTAAGAAAACACACACAAACGGACCGTGAGCGCTCTGTGCGGTAACAGATAGAGGGCTCTGCGAACTAAATTAAAAACACATGGACGCTCGGCGCCCCCGGTAAAACCCGCCCAGAATTCAAAGAATGTTTTCTTTGGACCTTTACGCCTACACATTCAGCGAGTCTCTAGACACTAATATTTTGGTCACACAATCCCTCGTCCGGGTCGGACGGAGGATGCAGTCCCACGTTACAAAAAGCTCAGCAGCATCCAGACAACATAATGTCATTGTGCACCTGAGAGGACTCCATTCACTCTTTTACGGCTCCTAAACAATACACAGAGCACAAGGCATTATTCACACGCAGGAAATGTAATGTTTTGATATTGCGAACACAAAGAAACCTCTGTAAATCCCAAGTAGCATCTCAATGTGGACAAAGAAAGACAGAATTGGATAGATAAGATCGGTTAATGCACTGTTTTCTTGAAAACATGTATAGGGTGTTTCACGCATATTTGTTTTGACGACGGACCTCCGATACGCTAAAGAAAATCCTGTTGTGTGACGGTAAAATATTCCCTCTGGAAACCGATGTAATTGTGTGTATGTGACAATAGCAATTCAGAGGAGTGGTCTGCATTTCAGTTGTTTTTATTGTGGCTTGCGTCAAAAAGTTTAATGAGTTTCTAGAAATAGCACTCTTAGACTCTCATTTATGTTTACTTTAATTTAATGGCATTTTTACCTTAACTGTCTTAACTGTCTTGACATAAAACAAATGGTTCTGGTCCAGTGTTGTTGTTGACTGAAACTAAAACTTTAAAAAATCTAAATGAAGCTGAAATATAAATATGAGATGAAACAGCTAAACTTAAAGGCTAACAGTTAAAATTGAAACAAAAATTAGAAAAGTTGAAGTACAAAAAAGACCAAAACTAAAATAATAATAAAATAATGCTAAATAATTTTTTTTTTAAGAATTACAAAAATGAAAAAAAGCACAAAATTACTACAACGTAAACAAAATTTAAAGATAAAAAATTGACCAAAGCAAAAATAAAATCACTAAAATTAAAATAAAGCAAAAAAAAAACTAATAACATGACAAAAGCACAAAACAAAATGACTAAAACTTAAACTAAATTTAAGATAAAAAATGAGGCTAAAGAAGAATAAAATGACAACAGCAAAAAAACTAAATTAAATTAAACCTAAAATTAAAATAAAGGCAACGAAAAAACTAGTAAAAATGGCAAAGGCACAAAACAAAATTATTATAATTTAAATTAAAAATAAGGTAAATCTGAAAAAAAGTCAAATGCACAAAACAAAATTACTACAACTTACACTAAATTTATAAAGGTTAATAAAAAATAATGACAAAAGCAAAAACAAAATGACTAAAACTGAACCTAAAAATTTTAATAAACCAAAAACTCCTAATAACATGAAAAAAACTTGAATTAAATTTAAGATAAAAAATAATGCTAAAAAACGAATAAAATGACAACAGCAAAAAAAAAAAAAAAAATTATACCTAAAATGAAAATAAAGCCAACTATAAAGTGACAAAAGCAAAAAAAAAATTAATAAAAAAAAAAAAAAAAATTAAGATGATGACAAAAGCAAATAACAAAATGACAAAAAAAATTACAGTAAAATTTAAATGCAAACTGCAAAGGTACAAATAAAAGCAAATTTCAAAATATAAATAAATGCTGTAAATGACAAACACATTCCGGGACCAACAGGGATGTAGAAACTCATTCTCTGTAAAATACTTCCGTGTTTGTTAGCACTTATTGGAAACTAAATACAGAAGTAGCCAAAACAATTAGTTTGCATGAAGCAAACCACAAACAGTGAGTCATTAGCTTTGCTTTAGTTCTGTCATACACATTATTATTGAAATACGGCACTTAAAAGTGAATGTTAAGCCATGTGAATTTGTATAGCGCTTTCACAATTCACATCATTTGAAAGCAGCTTTACAGGAAGTTATAATGTAACAGGAAGTCATACTATAGTGTCTATGAAGTCCCTACAAAACAGTTTCATTAATAACTTGTGTGCATGTAATTTATTTAAAAGCTAAATGAGTAGGTTTTTAGTTCCTTTACTGAGCCTACTTGGGAATAAAATATTAATAATATTAATAATAAGAAAATATAAAAAGTACTAAAATTACTAAAAGTAAAATTGAGAAAAAAAGTAAGGTAAATAGAAATATAAAACACTAATAAAATTGAAAAAACACATAAAATTACTAAAAGTAAAATAAAAGAATAATTACTACTAAATATAATAATTACAAAAAAATATATACAATTATTAATATTTATTGAATTTATATGAATAATTACTGAAACTAAAATAAGTCTAAAAATAGGTTAAAGTACTAAAATTGTTCAAATTAAAAGTAATAAAGCTCAATAAAAATAATACAAAATAGAAATGCATAAAAATAAAAGCATGTAACGCAAATACTAAAATATTACAATTAAAATGGAAACCTAAAAATAAAAGTTAAACATTTAAAATATTAATAACTACTCTATTAGTACATAAATAATCCAAAAAATGTGAGACAGACCATACAAACTTAGACACATGACCTGATGGATATCGGCATATTATATTTTGGCTTCCCAAACAATCATAAGCCAATGTAATTGGCTTTGGATAAAAAAGAGCCTGCTAATTAACAATGAACAATGGTTGATTACCAACTAATTAAATCAAAACATACTGGTGGATTGTCAAGCCAGTTCCACCAAAGAATAAGATTCGACCTCTGGTGTTTTGTTAGCATTCCCTACCAGCAGACAAATCACTGCCAAGCAAAATAAGTCCTTCAGGAAGCCCTTTCAAGATAACACGCAGAACAAACCAGCATTTTATTCTCCTTCTAAAGACGTGCATTTGGAAATCGTCCCCAATTGTCTATCGTTTCCTGTTAAAACCTGTCCTTCGCTCAGCTCATTCCTGACGACGCTCGCTCTCAAAAGCCCGCCGTGAGCCGCTTCCTCACGGCATTCAGATCACGGCATATTCAGAATAATCGTACGAGCAAGCATGTCTTTCCTTTCACCGGTTATTGAGCGTAAAGCCAGGCGGCTGAAAGAAAAGACGGCTAGCGGAGATTTACTTAACACTCGGCCTCGGGGCCGTCAATAGGAGTGTTTAATTGTGGATGTGCTGCCAAGCCGGTGACAATGAATCCATTAATATGTAACTGAACAAAGCGTCTAATTCTCTTAACCTTATTTTAACCCCCGACTTCCTGGGGTTCGGGTCGCTCTTAGCTCGTCTTCTATTGCCGCCACACTGTAAACAACACGCCGCATTCTGAAACGGACGTATAAAAGAGCAGCTCCACAGAAGAGGCTGAATCAGTATTCAGGACTACATAAAGTACGGTTGGAATTGCTATGTAGACTTTTTTTGATCATCTCTCTTCTTTTGTTGTTTTCCAGGCTCTCGCGAATTCCGCCGCTGACATTCCGCTCTCTCTCTGTGTTGGGTCTTTGCCAGAGGCCTGGGCTTTATCCTGCCCTGTGTTTGCCTGCTCTCAAGGAGAAGATGAAGGGGTACGGACAGTGTGGGGGGTCAGAGAAAGAAGAGATGTTTGGAGTAAGATAAAACCGCTGCATATTATTCAAAGTGGCACATTATTCTTGCTATTTTCGCAGTATGCTGTAAATATCAGGCTTTGGGAAGCTAATTTGACATTTAGACACAAGCTACTTGTAGCAGAAGTACATCAACTATAGCGCAACGCGTGAAGCTTTTTTAAAATATATAAATAAAATATATTATCTTATGCTACTGTTTAAAAAAGGATGCTTTAAAGGGATAGTTCACTCAAAAATGAAAATTACCACACGATTTACTCACCCTTAAGCCATCCTAGGTGTATATGACTATATTAAAAAATGTCCTAACTCTTCCTAGCTTTATATAATGGCAGTGAATGGCTGTTGAGATTTTGAAGCAAAATAAAGTGCATCCATCCATCATTAAAAATACTTCACATAGCTCTGGGAGGTTAATAAAGGCCTTCAGATGCATAAGCTCCGGTGAGAATATGCTAGTTTTGTTTACAGCAAAGGAAAACCAGTCTCCTCTTGGCTTTTTCTCTTGACATTTTTCTTTATAAATCTTAGTTTTGTACTTCTAATTCATGACCAGTATTTTGCGCTTCTGTTTTTCGTCACTTCTCGATTGCTGATTCTTTTGACACAAACGCATCAATTCACTTCAGGAGGCCTTTATTAACCCCCCAGAGCCATGTGGAGTACTTTTTATCATGGATGGATGCACTTTTTTGGACTTGGAGCTGTGTGGAGCACTTTTTATGATGCATAGATGCACTTTTTTTGACTTCAAAATCTCAGCACCCATTCACTGCCATTATAAAGCTCGGATGAGCCAGGACATTTTCAATATAACATACTGAGTTTTAATTTTAATTTTTTGGCGAGCTATCCCTTTAAATTGATCAAAAGTGACAGTGAATGTTACCAAAAAATTATATTTCAAATGCTATTCTTTTGATCTTTCTATACATCAGAAGGGATGGTTCACCTAAAAATGTCAATTTCCCCATGATACTCACCCTCAAGCCATCCTAGGTGTATATGACTTTTTCTTCTTTCAGACGGATACAATCAGAGTTATTTTAAAAAATGTCCTGGCTCTTCCAAGCTTTATAAGGCAGTGAATGGCTGTTGACATTTTGAAGTCCAATAAAGTGCATCTATCCATTATAAAAAGTACTCTACATGGCTTCGGGGGTTAGTAAAAGCCTTCTGAAGTGAACCAATGAGTAAGCTCCAGTGAAAATATGCTAGACTCGTGAGAACTAAGTTTTGTTTACAGCAATGGAAAACCAGTCTCCTCTTGGCTTATAGCGAAATCTTTCAAAATTATTCCTTACAAATCCTCATTTTGTACTTGTAGTTCGTGACTGGTGTTTTGTTTTGCTCTCCTTCGTCACTTCTTACCAGAGCTTATTCTACGCCTACATCATCCGCTGGAGCAGCACTCTCTCGTGAACACTTACACAACAGTTAGCGGAAGCTAGAGATTATGGTTTATAAAGTTCTAAATATGGATATTTTCTTACACAAACGCATTGATTCGCTTTTGGAGGCCTTTATAACCTCTGGAGCTGTGTGGAGCAGTTTTTATGATGGATGGATGCACTTTTTTTTACTTTAAAATCTCAACACCCATTCACTGCTATTATAAAGCTTGTATGAGCCAGGACATTAAAAAATATCCTGGCTCTTCCGAGCTTTATAATGGCAGTGAATGGCTGCTGACATTTTGAAGCAAAATAAAGTGCATCCATCCATCATAAAAAGTACTCTAGATGGCTCTGGGGTGTTAATAAAGGCTTTCTGAAGTGAATCAGAGCATAAGCTCCAGTGAGAATATGCTAGTCTCGCAAGAACCAAGTTTTGTTTGCTGTGCAGGAAAACCACTCTCCTCTTAGCTTATATTAAAATCCTCCAACATTTTTCTTTACAAATTCTTGTTTTGTTTTGTCTTTTTTAACCTCTGGAGCTGTGTTGAGCACTTTTTATGATGGATGGATGCACTTTTTTTGGCCTTCAAAAACTCAACAGCCATTCACTGCCATTGTAAAGCTTGGAAGAGCCAGGACATTTTTTAATACAACTCAGACTGTATTAACCTGAAAGAACAAAGTCATATACACCTAGGATGGCTTGAGGGTGAGTAAAACGTGGAAATTTTCATTTTTGGGTGAACTATCCTAAAAACATTTTTCACAAAAAAATTAAGCATCACATTTCAGACCAAATTAAGGCTGTATAAAAGAATCACATTGAGCAAGTATGCATAAAATCCATCAAAGTGTCAGTAAAATCTTTTTAACTTTTTAAATTTCTAAAGAAATGCATCAGTGTTTTCACAAAAATATTAAGCAGCACAACTGTTTTCCACACTGGTGATGGTAAGAAATGTTTCTTGAGCAGCAAATCATCATTAGAATGATTTCTGAAGGATCATGTGACACTTAAGACTGAAGTAATGATGCTAAAAATTCAGCTTTGCATTGCAGAAATAAATTTCATTTTAAAATATATTTACATAGAAAACAGTTACTTTAAATTGCAATAATATTTCACAATATTACTGATTTTACTGTATTTCTAATCACATAAATGCAGCTTCAGTGAGACTTTTTTCAAAAACATTGTCGATACAACTGCATCATGATATCACTGACCCTTTGCACTATTACTGTACAGGATGTTTGTATTTGCATATACATATTAGCACACATCTAAATGCATTCACTTCAAATTCATAATTAGCTTCTAGGTTCATACATAGATAAACTTCTGCCAATATTCTACAAGCAAAAGCATAAAAAAAAAATCAATGCACTTACAATTTTTATCTTGCATACTATTAAGGACAAACAGCACGCAAACTGAGATACAGCCAGGCATATCCATCAACCAACAGTTACTGGTGCTGACACTGCCACACACACACACACACTCCCATCTCTCTCAAGAGCAGATCTGAGTGTGAGGCGCTGAAAGAAACCCATCGGTGACATTTACACCACCCATAAGCCCCGAGCTTTCGCTCTATCTCTCCCTCTCACCCTTTCGTCCGTCACTGTCCCGCTGTATTACTCCTCTGTCTCTCTCCCCAGATAAGAGCAGCTCTCAAGGCCTATAGCTCCTCTTCATCCTCCCTCCTTATCTCCGGTTTCGTCCGGGCGTCTTAACCGCGCTCCGAGGCCGTATTGTTGCCGTGGTAATGGTGACAAGCTCTTAAAGGGGGAGTGAAGGGCCGCGGC
Organism: Labeo calbasu; assembly: GCA_019740295.1. Classification (NCBI taxonomy): domain Eukaryota; kingdom Metazoa; phylum Chordata; class Actinopteri; order Cypriniformes; family Cyprinidae; genus Labeo; species Labeo calbasu. Next base: position 2,288 of record JAHKKF010495801.1, on the reverse strand, counting down.
TGTTGTTTGCGTCCTGCTCACTATTCAACACAACACACTTCACAGCTCACTACGACACAACACACTACTCACCATTGAAAACAAGAGACTGCTCTACAGCATGCAACAGAAAGCGCGCTATTCAGCGCAACACACATTACTGCACAAAAGAACTACATCAGACCAAAACCGCAGCAGTATGTTAGCTCACGCTCACGGGACAAACTATAGACGGATGAAGTACGTCTCCTGTTGAGACAAGTACAGATTGCTTCATTCAGGCTAAAACTTAAAACTACAGCTGCGTTCCAAATGACATACTAATTCGGCCACTGTTTCAGTCTATCGCTAATTTTTCACACAAATGCATACTTCAAAAATACAAAAGAAACCGTATGCAGTACCTACTGTACTATGATTTGGGACTTAACCCTAATCTTGCATGCTATTTAGGACAAATACAGTGTAAACTTGGGTACAGCCAAGGTTTTATTCAATCTGGATGTGAATTACGTGATCTTTGATTTCAAGATAGACTGAATTACACTTTTAGGGTTGAACTGTACAGTTCACGGATCCTCATGTTTTGGAAACATCTGTTTCCAAGCAGAAAACATCATTGTAATCAATTCCTGTTTATGCAGTTGAACATAACAGGTACTGTATACATAAACGCAGGAGAACACGGACTAAGAGATCCCATTGTCATGGCAGCAGCGAATCCACAAACTATCTGGATATTTTGTGTTGTTTTTCTGAGAGGCTAGACTGAGAGAGACTGGAGTCGGGCAGCAGAGGACATTACTCAAGACCAGAAATCCAGAGCACCAAATAAGGCAGGACGGGAATCTCCTCTGCTTTTGCCTGTTTCCATCCAAGAATTACTCCCTGTTCAAGAAAAAAACACCTCCACTGCATTTTGATCAAACTTACATATCAAGTTGTAAATCTAAAATTTGGAAAAAAATTTACTTGACCAATAAAACGCAGGTACACACCCTCAAAAAGTGTTTTTATACTGTTATTAGTAGAACTTCACTCATTCTCTGGTTTTATCTATGTACTGATGTTTCAAAGAACCTTAAAACCAAAACACTGATCTGAAGAACCTATAATGTCAATTTCCAAAGGTACATATAGCAACTCAAGAACACTATAGAGTCTAGATGTTAAGTTTTTGCAAAAAATAACCATGGTTCTTAACAAATAGAGCTATGATTTTAATCAGCTAACCTTTCATATCAAGCTGTAAATCTATAATTTGAAAAACGTTTCACTTAACCAATAAAACGTAGATACACGCTCTCAAAAAGTGGTTTTATACTGTTTTTAGTAGAACTTTAAGCTTCACAAAGACTTTTATTCAATAATTCTCTAGTTTGATCTATGCACTGATGCTTCAAACACTAATTTTGAAGAATCTATAATGTCAGTTTCCAAAGAAACATAGCAACTCAAGAACACTATAGAGTCTAAACGTTGGGTTTTTGCAAAAAATAACTATTTTTATGGCTATGCAAACCACACTGAAGCTCACTGACTGTAGAAATGGGATAAATTACATAATTAAAACCCCAGGAAATTACGCACCATTTAAGAAAAACACCTCTAAACAAACAGAGCCATGCATTTTAATCAAACTAACCTTTAAAATCAAAGTTGTAAATCTAAAATTTGGAACAATGTTCACTTAACCAATAAAACGCAGGTATACACTCTCAAAAAGTGGTTTTATACTGTTTTTAGTAGAACTTAAGGCTCCAAAAGACTTTTATTCACTAATTCTCTAATTTCATGTGTGCAATAAATCTAGAAACCAAAACACTGATCTGAAGAACTTAACTCAAGAACATTACGAAGCCTAAATGTTGGGGATTTGCTAAAAGCAACCATTGTTAAGTCCATGCAAACCACACTGAAGTTCATGACTGTAGAAATGGGATAAATTATGTAAATGAAACCCCATGAAATAACACCTCCAAACAAATACAGCCATGCATTTTTATCCAAATAACCTTTCATATCAAGTTGTAAATCTAAAATTTGGAACAATGTTCACCTACCCAATAAATTGCAAGTAATGCTCTCAAAACGTGGTTTTACACTGTTTTTAGTAAAACCTTAAGCTCAACAAAGACTTTTATTCTCAAGAACACTATAGAGCCTAAACGTTGGGGTTTTGCAAAAAATAACTATTTTAATGTCTATGCAAACCACACAAAAGCTCAATGACTGTATAAATGGGATAAATTACATGATTAAAACCCCAGGAAATTACTCACCATTTAAGAAAAACACCTCTAAACAAA
>JAHKKF010495789.1:0-10226 GCA_019740295.1 Labeo calbasu | reverse complement strand
ATTCTGAACGACTTTACCTCAAGAACCACTGCGAACTATGTTTTGTTTTTAGAAAATGTTGAAATTTACCCTTTTAGGAAGCTATAATAGGGTTGTTTAGAAAAGGGGCCTGTCCAAATATACCCAAAAACCTATAAAGCCTAAACGAAAACTCAAAACTTCACGAAACCTGGTGAAAAAATGCGACAGGTGATGCAAAGTTTTAGGGAGGTTGGACCACAGTTGTCACTATAACAGTCATAAATGTTAAAAAACATTATATTTCTATGACAAATTACCTGTATTTTAAAAAAAAAAGTTTTTTTTTTTTTTTAAATCATTGATTTAAGTGATTACAGGCTTGTTAAATAATATGTAATGTCTTTTTTTATATGTGCTTACATGTCTTAAAGCAATTGAACCCCGATAATCGCTGCTTGCAGCTACATTTTATATTTGCTTTTGATGCGACCTGATACTTGCATTCAGTGTAATCAAAATGTCAGCCATTAAGTGACTAAACGGCAGTAGGCGGGGCCTATGGTGAGGAGAAGACTATTTGGCGATATCTTACTCTGGAGGCAGTGTTTATGCAAACGACTGGGTAACATCACGAAATGAGCCATTTTCTGTGGATTATTACATAAATGCTTTGTTTATACTGAGGATATTTTTTGCTCTACAGAAGACAGAAAGTCATGTGGGTTTGGAATGACATGAGAGATTTTCTTAGATGCAGATAATTTGTTGCACACAACGTTTTAATAGGAAACCTCTCTGTTTCAGATGGGGCCGGTCTGGCTGACCCCAGCAAGACGGACACACTCAACTCCACAGGTTCTGCAGGGCAAAGGAGAGCTGGAGGAGCCAAGAAGCACACACAAGCTAACAAATCAGCCCTTCGCGCACCTAGAGCGCTGTGCTGCCTCACTCTCAGCAACCCTATACGCATGGCAGCACTCGCTCTAGTGGAGTGGAAATATCCTTCTGCCCATTGTGTGTGTATGTGCAAACCTTGTGCATTCTCTTGTTTGTTTTCTAGACAGTTGTTTCCTTGACCTTAGAGCTTTAAGCCCTTTGATATATTTATTTTGCTGGCCATCTTTGCCAACTGTGTGGCGCTTGGTGTGTCCAAACCATTTCCTGAAGACGATTCCAATGCCACCAACCACAATCTGGTGAGTGTGCATTGCCAACATTACCATGATCTGCCACAGTGAGTGAAAACTGATTGCTTCAGCAAAAACACATCAAACCATGTAATATAACTCTGTGCTCCACCCAAGCACATGCAGCTACTGACACAGATAGAGAGAGAAAGAGAGAAGAGAATAATATAGACAGAAAATATATTTGGATTTATATGATCGATGTTGTAATGCCTAAATTCAGCCATAGCATTAAAATACATTATATATGTGACCCTGGACCACACAATCAGTCATAAGTTGCACAGATATATATTTGTAGCAATAGTCAACAATACATTGTATAGGTCAAAATGAACGATTTTTCTTTTATGCCAAAAATCATGAGGATATTAAGTGAAGATCATGTTGCATAAAGATGTTTTGTCAGTTTCCTTACCGTAATGAAAACTTAATTTTGATTTGTAATGTGCATTGCAAATGTGCAAGAACTTCATTTGGACAACTTTAAAGACTTTCAATATTTTGATTTCTTTGCACCCCTTAGATCCCAGATTTTCAAATATCCTAACAAACCATACATTAATGAAAAGCTTATTTATTCAGCTTTCAGAATTTCAAAAAATTGACCCTTATGACTGGTTTTGTGGTCCAGGGTCACATATATGCATAATATACATAATATATATTATTTTTCTATACAGTGTGTTTATATTTGTAACACTTTACAATAGGGTTTCATGTGTTAACATTAGTTAACCTTAACTAATAACATTACTTCACCAGCATTTATTAATCTTATTTTTAAGATTAAAATTGCTATCTGTTAACATTTGTGCTGTGAATTAACATGAAAAATGAACTTTTTTATTAACTAACGTTAGCAAGAGTTAATAAATGCTATAAAATAATTGCTTATTGTTACTAATGTTAACAAATTGTAAAGTCTATGCAGTATATGTACATATACTATATATAAATCCAATATGATCAATGTTAAAATGCTTAAACTCACTTGTAGCTTTTACTGCTTTATTATATAAAACATAGTATAACATTTTATTGTCCGTTTCTTATTCTCTTAGCGGGAATGACATTAAAAACACAGATTTATTAAAGGAGAAATCCACTTCCAGAACAATTTCAGATAATGTACTCAACCCCTTGTCATCCAAGATGTTCATGTCTTTCTTTCTTCGGTCGTAAAGAAATGTTTTTTTGAGGAAATTATTTCAGGATTTTTCTCCATGTAATGGACTGATATGGTGCCCCGTGTTAGAACTTCCAAAATGCGGCTTCAAACGATCCCAAATGCGGTTGTAAACGATCCCAGCTGAGGAAGAAGGGTCTTATCTAGCGAAACGGTCGCATATTTTCATTAAAAAATACAATTTAAATACTTTTTAATCTCAAACACTCGTCTTGTCTTGGATGACAAGGGAGTCAGTACATTATCTGTAAATTGTTTTTCTGGAAGTGGACTTCTCCTTTAATATGTAATGTTTTGCATTTACACAAATTCTGCCATTTGTGCATATGTTAACTTTTACACAAAGGCTTAAACCGTGTCTAGTGACAGGACATTTTATCAAGTACTTGGTTTCTACTACTGCTATTTCTTGCTGGTTAGTCGCTCCCATTGTGAAATCTCATTGGTTCAAAATTGTGCTCCACGTAACTGCATGTTGTCCAGTGGTTTCACACTGCACCAGGTTAGGACACAGTGTTGTTATGGAAAGTACTTACAGGTTTACATCTGAACCCTGGCTGAACAACATGGCTGTCATAGTTTTATTTTCATGATCTGCCTGTGAAACTGAGGGCATCCAATAAAAAGAAGGTTACTTCCAAGTTCTTTAGGGCTGCTGTGTTCGGTGCAACACTATAATTGCATTAGGCTTGAAGTTTGACTGACAGCTCTGATACCAAACAGGATAAGAGTGTTGACCATCTGTTCTCTCGATATGGCTGCTCGCCCATTGTCCTTACATGTTATCTACTCTAAGACTGCATATTTAAAATAGACATGAATGATTCCAACAAATCCTGAAGCTTGTCGTTTTTAGATTGCTTGCGTGCTTCTGTTTCTCTTTTTTCTGTCTGTTTTTTATTTTTATTTCACCACACCATCTGTTTGAATTTAAGCTACGCTCTATGTAGAACTCTTACAGTTTGCACATACTGTCATTTCCAGGTTAGCCATGCCGTCGCATTGATTTCTGTTGAGTCAGTAGTGTCTGCAGCGAATGGATGATTAGCTGGCGTTAATGTTTGGGATACCTAGAGCACCTTCAGCCTTTAGCTTTAGCTTAGCTGAGTGGGTCAAGAGGGCAGAAAGCTAATGAGCTCAGCAAAGTGTGTTAAGGGAAAGCACGTGAAAGGGAGAGTGATTGTGTGTGTGTGCATGTGTGTGTATTTATCTGATATATAGATATATAAGCATATATGTGACCCTCGAACACAAAACTAGTCATAAGGGTAAATGTTTTTGAAAATTAGATATATACATCAAAATCTGGAACTGAGGGTGCAAAAAACCTTTAAAGCCTTTAAAGATATCCAAATGATGTTCTTAGCAATGCATATTACTAATCAAAAATATTCAAAAGGTTTTGATGTATGTATGTTAGGAAACTGACAAAATATCTTCATGGAACACTATCTTTACTTAATATCCTAATGATTTTTGGTATAAAAGAAATATCTATAATTTTGACCAATACAATATATTGTTGGCTATTGCTACAAATATACATGTGCTACTTATGACTGGTTTTGTGGTCCAGGGTCACATATCTGTGTGTGTGTGTGTGTGTGTGTGTGTGTGTGTGTGTGTGTGTGTTTTGGTGACATATCAAGACACAAATTTGTATATTGACATGGGTATGACATAGGTATTACAGGGAGAAGGTGAATTATGAGGACATTCTGAGTGTCCCCATAATTCAATAGGCTTATAAATCATACAGAATGAGTTTCTTTGAAAAAGTAAAAATGTGCACAGTTTAGGCTAGGTTTAGGTGTAGAGTTGGTGTAGGGTGTAGAAAATATGGTTTGTACAGTATAAAAACAATAGAAGTCCCCACACATGGAAAGTCCCGACAATACACAAAAACAAACGTGTGTGTGTGTGTGTATGTACATATGATTTTAAGAATTTCTATAGGATTTTTTAGGATTATCAGTTATTTGGCACAACATGATATACATACAGTTGAGATCAAAGGTTTACCTCCCCCTTTCAGAATCTGCAAAATGTTAATTTTACCAAAAATAAGAGGGATCATACAAAATGCATGTAATTATTGCATTAGGAGCTGGGGGTTGAAAACTTCTGAACAGAAAGGAGATATGTGCATTTTTCTTAAATTTACCCTATCTTCAAATTCCTTATAATAAAGGTTTTTATTCTTCTGGATCCTCAGTAAGTGTTTGAACCATCTGTAATAGTTGCATATGAGTCTCTCAGTTGTCCTCAGTGTGAAAAAATGGATCTCAAAATCATACAGTCATTGTTGGAAAGAGTTCAAATACACAAAAATGCTGGATAACCAAAGAATTTGTGGGACCTGAAGGATTTTTCTGAAGAACAGCAGGCAGTTTAACTGTTCAGGACAAACAAGGGACTCATGAACAACCATCACTAAACAAAAACACAGCTGTGGATCATTCAGGTAACAACACATTATTAAGAGTCAAGTGTATGTAAACTTTTGAACAGGGTCATTTTTATAAATTCGACTATTATTTTCTCTCATGGACTAAATGTAAACATCTTTTATGTGAAATATCTTAATTCAGGTCAGTACTAAATAATGCATTTTGTATGATCCCTCTTTCTTTGGTAAAATAATTAACATTTTGCAGATTCTAAAAGGGGGATGTAAACTTTTGACCCCAACGGTATATAGCAGTTTAAAGAAATTAAGTTGAAGTCAGTTAAAAAGTAGTAAAACTGTTGATTTCAGCACAGTTTGATATTCTGTTTCTTAACTATTCCTAGGAACAAGTGGAGTATGTGTTTCTGGTCATTTTCACCATTGAAACATTCACGAAGATTCTCGCATACGGTCTGGTCATGCATCCCAGCGCCTACATCCGCAGCGGCTGGAACTTGCTGGATTTTGTCATTGTGATTGTCGGGTATGTTAGGATTTCATGTAAAATCTTCTTTCAGATTCAAGTCAGACTACATTTATTTGTATAGTGCTTTTCACAGTACACATTTTTTCAAACAGCAGAAGGTATCTCACCAGGTATGTGTACCATTTGCAGTCTTTTCAGTGTGATAGCTGAGATGGGAGAACATAAACCAGGAGAGGCCCATCACGCAGCAGGTAAACCAGGTGGTCTGGATGTCAAAGCCCTGAGAGCTTTCAGAGTACTGCGACCCCTGCGCCTGGTGTCCGGTGTGCCGAGTAAGTGTGTGTGTGTGCATGTGTTCTTCTGACATTTGTACACACAGTCTAATTCCTACATCTACAGTGATTGTGATTGAGACTGTGATGTGTGCAGGTCTGCAGATCGTGTTGAACTCCATCATGAAGGCCATGGTGCCTCTGCTCCACATTGGTCTACTGGTCATGTTTGTTATCATCATTTACGCCATCATTGGACTGGAGCTCTTCATAGGCAGGATGCACAAAACCTGCTACTATGTAGGAACAGGTGAGAAATCCAAATATGAGGGTGAATGATGACAGAATAAATGACATAATTTTCATTTTTGGGTGAACTATCCCTTTAAATGTGTGTTTGTTCATTGTTAATAGTGTAAAGCATACTAAATTGTGTTTTCATGTGAAAAGAGCTAATGGTGGACGATGATCCAACACCATGTGCTTTTGCTGGTAATGGTCGTTTCTGTGTGGGGAACAACACCGTGTGTCGGGGAGGATGGGAGGGACCGAATGGAGGCATCACCAACTTTGACAACATCTTCTTCGCCATGCTGACTGTGTTCCAGTGCATTACTATGGAGGGCTGGACTGATGTGCTCTACTGGGTATGACCTGCCCTCCATATTTCTCTCTTGATTTTTTTAAGCTATAGTTACTAATTTTACACAAATGGCATATTTTATTGGAAGAGATGTTCCTTTTTTCTAAGTTAAACATTTGAGTTTAACCCTTGTGCGACCTTTTGGACATTTTTGTCCTTTTCAGTTTAGTTTTTTTGATCATTAGAAAAATGTTCCTCTCAGGACCTTAAGGACAACAATGTCCCCACTGAAGCCCATTATAACTGCTATTTTTAATCACAGTGCCATTTAACTGTGAAATGATGCAGTTTTTGTTAACAGACTTTCATTCTGTTGGCAAGGCTTCAAAATTAAATTTTTTACCATTATTTACCAGATGGTGCCATTTTTTTCAGATATGGCCAATAAAGCAAATACTCACTTTATTCCTGTTTTCTGTTTCTGTGTATTATAGAGCCAATTGGAAAAATAATGCAGCTATAATCGTGTGGGTGTGTTGGTATGGATGTCAGAGTGTGGTTTGTATGTGTGTCATAAAAAAATTGTGTGTGTTCTTGTAATATTTGAGAGAGAAAAAACTATACTGCAAATTACAAATCCAACCACTATGTGCACCAGCAGAGTTTTGCTAATGGCATCTAATGGGGAAAATTTGGTACTGCGCCCGAACAAAATCTTCCTGAAAGCTCATTTTTTAAGATATCAACCTCAAATTTGGAACACAACTTGTTTAGTTTTATGGCTTTGATTTTCTAGCATGGGTCTTCTTTAAAATGAGACCAAACTTAAATCTGTGCTCTCAAGCTATCATTTTTTATGACAGTTTTTTGGACATGGACATTTTTGTCCATTAAGGACCAATGTGTAACTTTTTTTTATTGATGCACAAGGGTTAAGGAATGTTCAATTAAGGAATGTTCATTTTTCATCCAGTAAAGAAATGAATACTCGAAGACAAGCAATGTTAACTTCTCCATTGTTGTTCAGTCGTGGTACAAGCAGGGTGTTACGGTTGGGCAGTGTGGTATTAATCCCGCCCTCCTCGACTGTGATTGGACGGCTGGGTAAAAGGTGACAGTGATGAGTGCTGCATTTTACCCCTTTTCAATTCTTGGCGCAAAAAAAAACGCTCAGTGCTTCGTCGTGATCCTGGCATTAAAAAAATGCAGTGTTCCCATTGAAAACAATTGAATACTATAGCCTCGGTAAAAAACACTTTGGTGGACGTGTGGTCGTATGTGATAATAAATCAGCTAAAAAATTGACAGAAAGCAGAAAATAGAAAACAGAAAATAATTTCAACATGTTCCTTATTTTTAATTAAAAACAAAAATTTAAAAGGCACTTAAAATGAAAGTAAGCAAGGCCAGGCAATAAATATTAAAATGCACACTGTTTATAGCCTACGTATTGAAATATTGTACTTGTTAACATATGACTAATGTGATACAATCTGTGTTGTTTTAGTATTTTTATATAATTTGTCTTAATTGTAATTGTATTACAGTTAATAATATTTTTAATTAGCTTTTAATTTGTTTTTCAGTTTTTATTTAATTTTAGGATAAAGTTTGTTATGTAATTTATGTGATATTATCATTTTAATTATTTTTTTTATATTTCTATTTAGCTTTTTTTATTTCAGTTTCATTTTCAGTCAATGTAGTATTTCAACTTAAATAAATGTTATATCAGTTAGTTGCCAAGGCAACATTTTTCAATTTCATTTTTTGTTGACTAAGTTTAATATTTATGTTATTTTGCTGTAATTCAGATTTTTAATTTCAGGTTTTAGTTTTAGTTAACAATAACAGTTTACATAGAATTATTACTAACCTTGACTGTTTATAGTTATATCCAACCTATGCCATTCAAAAAACACTTGATGACATATATGCAGCTTTATAACCTCTCTCTCTGTCTCTCTCTCTGTCTTATCTGCATTGTTTCTCTCAGATGAATGATTCCATTGGGTTCGAGCTGCCTTGGATTTATTTTGTGTCTCTGGTCATTTTTGGATCTTTCTTTGTCCTCAATCTTGTGTTGGGTGTGTTGAGCGGGTAAGTGACTCTAGCCATTGATCGCTAAGCCTTTTAACTCATATATATAAATGTCTTTATATTAGTCTAGTGTAGTATGGTAAATCGTTTTTAATGTAGACTAATGGTAAAAAAGAAAAGCTCCGCCCTCTACTGCATATGTAAATAAATGAGGCATAAAATGAGGTAAAGCAGATTTTGTGATGACATTTGTTGTTTAAACTGTAATATGTGTCTCTTTTACATCTCAGTGAGTTCTCTAAAGAGAGAGAGAAGGCCGTGTGTCGTGGTGAGCTGCAGAAGGCTCAGGAGAAACAGCAGATGGAGGAGGACATGATTGGTTACATGGACTGGCTCATTGAAGCAGAGGACATGGATGAGGATGGAAATAAACGTAATACATGCTTTATTTAGTAGCCTATTGCTTTCATATTATAATCACACTATGAAAACAGACAGTGAGCAGCACAGAAATTACAAATAAACAGTAAACTACCCAATGAAAATGACAGAATGTCATATGATTGATGATTAATTGCCAACTCTTGTGAAAAAAACAGTACATTTTTTGCATACTTTTAAAGAGTACTTATTAAAGAAACAATATTATGCCCCTAGTTTTGCCGTTCCATAGCGCAAAGTCACACTTTTTTGATGCGAATATAGGAATTTATTCGGCAAATACGTTTCCATCTTCCATTATTCGCATTAAGCCTTTTTTGCACAAGTCAAAAACCACCTCAAGCGAGCATAAAACTTTTTTCTGATGCAATACTTAAAAATGCGCATTAAAACAGAGTGATGGAAACTTCTGATATAGGGTTTTCTGAGTGCACACATCCGAAAGCACACACTGTCACACAGCATGTGAGTACTAAACTAAATTCTCTTTTATGTCTTATTGTGCTTAAACTGTCAAATACACACAAGTTTATGTTACAAACACTCATGAGTTACAAAAACAGTCAGTTATGTCTGTGAAGGTTTATATTAGATTAGAAGGTTTATATTATATTAGATAGTGGCAGCAGTGTAATATACAGTAAATAAATCAATAAATCCACTACTCTCTTGTCTCCTCTGAGGCTGGGACTCTAAATAGTGTAGTGTGCTCATCTGTGCAGCCAATGACAGAACAGCATGCTTTGCTCAAACTTTTGCCATGGCGTTAGAAATGGTATACCATTGTCACTTGCGAAAACACAATGGCGGCGCTGTGGGTGGAAACGTGCAGATTAAGAGGCGGTAATATTGTAATAAAATCCTTTTTCTACGTGATAGGGGGAGCGAAATCTGATGCGCTCATTTTTTCACATACTTGCAGAGAAAGGCTTACCAAAAGTTACTGGTTGTCCTTTTTCACGTTTTCTAGGTTGGTGGATGCACTGGGGACCAGTTTATAGCACTTAAACATGGACAAATGTCACTGTAAAACTTTTTGTTTACTTATTAAGTACTAAAAACTGTTTAGACAGTCATGAAAGTGGACTCTCTATAAGCACACTTACAGTACATTTTTTCAGTCAGTGAAGAACATTTTTGTTTGAACATTTTGATTGTTTGTGGTGTAAATGGCAGGTGCTGTGGTGGCTAAGAAAAAGATGATGAAGAAATATGGCTGGTACAAACACAGTGAAGATGGAGGTACTGAGAACAGTTTCACTCAGATTTTGAAATGCATTGTGTATTAAACTACAGAACTACATAACAGACATCTGATTTTATTTTCGAATTTCACATTCAGCCCTTTTTACTTTTATACAGAATCGGATTCAGACTCTGAGTTTGAAGCGTTCCTGGATGATGACAACGGCTGCTGTGCATCTATACAGTAAGTATAACAATTTATATTGCTGCTCCCATCTATCATAATATATTAAACACCAAAACTTTGATTAATCTAAATTCTCTCATTTTCCTTAGGGCACGACTGATGGCTATAAGTTTCTGGTAGGTGTTTATTTGTTGAATAATGTTTACCAGAACCCCAACATTTCTCTTCATTTCTGACATATTTTCCTTTTTTAAAAGGGGTCATTGGATGCCCATTTTCCACAAGTTACATTATATACTTTGGTT